>WYDI02009073.1:0-14606 GCA_009867235.2 Psittacus erithacus | reverse complement strand
AAAAAACACAAAACAAAAAAAACAAAAAAAACAAAAAAACAGAGGAAGACGAAGAGGAGGGGGGGGGGGGGGGGGGGGGGAGGGGGGGGGGAGGGAGAAGAAAAGACATAACAAATGTAATATTAAACAAAGCAGTGTGTTTCCTTAACAACTGTTAACCTGTACTGTACATGCACTGTAACTTGTGTACGTGAACTAAAGCAAAATATTATCACAGTGAGCATGAAATTAATATGCTAGCTCTACCCTAAGGAGATATGCTCCAGCTCCACAATTAATTTCCAGTTATGCCACTTGCTATTATTTAATCTGTCAAAAACAGTGGATGTACGTCATCTGCCCCCCCCAGTTCACCACCTGCACACTGGAACCTATACAGACTGAACATATCTAATCTGGGCAGCAGACCTACTGCTGCCTATGTTAATACAAACTCACAGCCTTGGGCACCCCAGTTCATCTGTCCAGCTATGCATAATTTGCAGAAAGTTCTACTTCCCCTCATGCCACTGTATACTGAAAACTTATCTTTACTTTCATGTATATGATGTAAAATGGAGCAGGCAGACATCACACTTACATTAGTGACAAGAGACATATTTGACTTGGGAGAATACAGCCAGCAAATCAGTGACTGTGTACCTGACTGAGAAGCAACACTGACTTATGAATGTTGTCTTGAAATACTGCCTTGAACCATCTGCTCTAAAGTTTGGGTGATGGGTACATTTCATGCAGCAGTAATTCACTATTCCGCTTCCTCTGGTCGTTGCTAGAAGCATTTTTCTTTATTTGCCTGACACACCCCATGAAATCCACACACAGCCTTACTATACACATTTCAGAGTTTCAGTAATGGGAGATGTACCAAAGATTCACACAGGCTTCACCTTTTCTTACACAGTTCCTCTGGAATCCAGGAGAGGATTTTTGCCCTTTTTTTGGTCACAATTGTCTACAAGATAATACTGACATCTATGATCCAAAACCAGTAAAACTGAACATCCAGGGAGGTAACATATTACAAAGCTAGTTTGGAGATAGGGCAAAAACTCGCATCAGCATAACCACAGCTAACCAGATGACTGCATGAAAAAGTGTACAAACTGGATGTGTGCTGCGTACTACACCAGTTTGGTCACTAGCACATACCCAGCTTCTGTGGAAAAGCAAATCCAAGAAACTTCAGGGAGAAATCACAGATAGTAACAAGCCTGTATTTTATAAACAGTCACCAAGAGAGCACAAGCTGAGACAGTACATGCTCATACATCACCTAGAATACTTCTCTAGTGTATGTAATCATCTACACCTAGCAAGAAGCTTTTCAATGAAGAGATGCAGATGTACCTATTTTTCAGAACCTACTGCTTCCTTTTTTACTTTTCAAACAAAAGTTTGATGGCAATTTCATCAGCAGAACTCAACACGAAGTTGGGAGAAAACTTCTAAGAGGTATGACATTGCCAGTTCTATGCAAATACTCCATATAATTCTATCCAAATACTACCTACTCTTAGGACCTCACCAAAAGCCTTTTAAAATTAACAGGAATCTTTACACTGAATCCAACAAGACCTGGTCCCATGACTCTAAACTGTCAATGGGCTGTTAATCTCAGTCCTGTAACACAAGTCTGTTAATGTTCTATGCTTAGATCCAATCAGAAAATGAGTAAAAATTTATTGTACATTAGGTAGCATATGGCTTATATGTTATATGGCCCTGTATGAATAATCTACTGATTTTGTTTATTCAAAAAGACAGATCTGGAAATCATTCACACTAGATCAGAAAGAGGTAAAATCACATCTCAAAGCATAAATATGTTCCCTATATCATTTTCTGACAGTTTGATCTGTGTATACCCAAATGCTAGAAAAAGGTATTCAATTAATAAGTGATATAGGTTGGTAAAGTCAGTAAAGTAGCAGAAAGAAAAAAAGAAAAAAAAACAAAGCAAAAAAACAAAAAAGAAAGGTTTATCAGCAGAAAAAATATTTTTAGATTTATAACTGTACTATTGATAAATTTTGAGTAATTCCTTGTGGGTTTTAATAGTAGAGTACTGCATAAGGTCTGCAAAGAACTTTATTTATCAGAAAAGAAAACTGACTAGCACATCTACTTTGCAAGATTAAGATTTATGGAAAATCTAAAAATTAATTCTAAAATCAGGACTACACAAGTCAGTACAAAATGAAGATACAGAAATAAAACACTAAGAATCTGGTACCATTCCAAATTCTTTATTTAAAAATGAGGCTATCAATCGGCTTTGACCTTGTTTTATTACATTTGGGTGGATAGAAGTAGGGCTTTTATATATCAGAAGTCAGAAGCATGACACATAATGTAGTACTTGTTTATTGGAATAGAACAAATAGGTATTTGGAACTAAATACTGCACACTCTGTTTTGGAATAAAAAAAAACTCCAAACAAAAGTGTTACTGAAGTTCATGAACTCATTTTTCACCAGAGCTCAAAAGCATAAAAGAAATCCTATCAGAGAAAATGTAACTGAATATTTTTGAGTCCTCTCCATAGTGTTTCTAAACACTTTTTTTTTTTTCGAAAGAAGACTTGTTGCCATTAAACTGTTGGAGTTTTTTTCACTACGGGTCCAAACTGACTTTAAAACATAAAGAAACTTGACCTCCAATCCAGTGATGCCTGGCAAGATCACCACATGATGGCACTGATCAATATGGCTGGTCAGTCTTACTTGGAAAGACCACCTGAGAGCAACACAACAGAGCACCATCCCAAGAGTCTGAAAATCTCTTCCTTCCAGGTCTGTACTGGACCTGGGACTACTGACCCAGACACTGCAGCACCAGGCATTTCCAATATAATCAAGCCATTATATCACTTCAAGCAACACTTAAGAGACAGAAATCTTACTTATTATCCTTTTCCACTTCTGGCTGTACTAGACCTCTCCTAGATGACAGTGACTACCTCCACTTGGAGAACAAAAGAAAAGTCTTACCTCTGGACTCATCTGCACTAAGAAATAGTAGGCTATGCATCTTTGTCTACTGCATTCAACAGATGAAAACCCAAAAGATGCTGCTAGATGGAAGTCTGCTACCATCAAATCATGCCACTAATGTTTCATCTATCATCTATTATAGTGAAATATTGAGCTGGCTTAGTCTCTATTTGCACAACCAAATCTCAGTATTTTTTATTTATTTAAATTAAATTTATATACAAGTCTATAAAAATAAGCTAATTAATTCTATATATGAAATCATAACAGCCACTGCATAATTATGAAGAGTGCCATTCATTTTCAAGGCTTACCTCTCTTGAAAGGCTCAGCCTTCCCATCAAGTTGCAAATCTCAGTGAGCACATAAATAACAAAAGACAGACAAGCATGGAAAATCCTAACCCTCTACGGAAGCTAGTCAGAGGCATACACTTAATGAAATACATCCTATGACACTAAGGGGTGTGTGGGCTCAGCACAGAAGACAGACAAAAGAAAGAATCATGCATTGTGACTACAAATTATTTTTAGATTATTAGAGTACAAATCTGAGCATTCCTACCTAGAGATCATGCATTTGGTTTGAATTAGCCATGCCACTGCTAAAGACCCACTGCAGATCTCAAATGAAAAGCCAGTGTTCTACCTGGGCTGCTTCTATTCAGGTCCTCATGCAATGTATGCATGCAAGACATAAAGCAACCTGCTTCATACACAGCTTATTTTTAATATCAGAATTCATTCCCATTACTTTACATGGGTTAAAGAGGAGACAGTGCGCCTGTAACATCTTCCAGAATAATTTCCAACTTTCAAATTTAAATAAAGTACTGCAAGCTATTAATCATTTTTTCAATTTTATCTTCTCTACTTTATATCCATTTCAAGTTGTTTAAAGTCGATCAGCACTGTGCCCTATCTCATAGCAAATAATTTTCCAAGAGTACTGGACAAAGAAAAAAACAAACCTTTTTTTCGAAAGAAGACTTGTTGCCATTAAACTGTTGGAGTTTTTCTCACTACGGGTCCAAACTGACTTTAAAACATAAAGAAACTTGACCTCCAATCCAGTGATGCCTGGCAAGATCACCACATGATGGCACTGATCAATATGGCAAACCTTGGTTTTTTCCCTCCACTAAACAGCAAGTTGGGCTGTTTTTCTTTGTGGTTTGGGGAGTTCTAAGTGCTATGGGGTTTTGGTTTCTTTTTGTCTGTCTTTTTGGTTTTTTCCTTTTCAAATCCAGTATGGAAACTACTAAAACAAATACAATGGACGTACAGCAGTATTAAAAGTTGACAGAGTACATAACCCTGTCAGGTGTGAGAATCGAAATCACCCACAGCAGAAATGCTTTACAAACATTGCTTTAAAGTACCTGAGTTGAACTATGATAGAGGATAGCTATAGCTAGACATGAGATACTTACATTGATTTCTGCAGATTATGCTTAAGGTTTTTTTTTTTTTTTTTTATTAGGTTTTGGGGTTTTTTTAAGACTCACAGCCTTACAATTCAGTGCATAAAACTAACCAACCTTACACGTGCAGAAAAGATCCTGAATCTCAATGACAAGTCTTCAAGTGACAGAATGACTAAATGATGCGCTGGTTATAGCATGATGCTTATTCCTGTCCTACCCAGGTGGAGCTGTTCTTTACACTATGTGATTCAGCCATCAAATAGCAGCATGCATGTTCGAAAGGCCAAGAGGAGGCTGTATTGAGAACCTGTCAAAAACAAATGTGCAAACCTCTATACAGCAGTCAGTAAATGTTCCTTGAATCACTATTTTGTTAAAAAAAAAAGAGGGCAAAAAAACACAAATCCTTGTTTCTATATGATATCTTTTACAGAAAGCTTCAGTTAAACAGGTTTTTTTTTCCTGCCTTTTGCCTTCATCTGTGTATGACAGGTCTTCAGCTGAAGGACACCTATTAAGATTGACATTTTATCAAATGTAGAAATTGTCAGGTGAATGATCTGCCCAAGAACATAGGATCAGCTAAAAAGATAAAAGTATTTGAAAGAATATAAAATAGGCTAGCACATCATCTCCAGTAAACCTACTGGTTTTGCCACTTGTCTTATTTTGACTCAGTTGGCCTGTTTCATTTACACAATGAGGCTTGGTTTTGTTTGCTTGCATTGTGATACCTTTAAAAGAAATGACGCTTCACCACTCATCACTGTGTCTTGATGATCAAGAACAAACATTAGGAATTTTTGAATTTACGATCTACATGTCTGTGATGCAGCAATGCATTTAAAAAAATTACTAGGCAAGTATTCACTCCCTCCAGAAATGCAGGAGGAAGAAAACATGTATTTTCTTGTCTACACAAATGCTCTCCAATAGAGACTAAACCTAAGGGCCATTAAACTAAATGAAGAAAAAAAAATAAAAAATAAATTTGAATTGGCTTTGAATTAGAATCCTCTTGAAGACTAAGATATTTGGGATGCCAAGCTGAATTTCAGTTTTAGTATCTGGTACAACTTAATCGGTTGTAGAAGCATACAGCACACCAACAGTAATTGCGTCTATATGATAAACAGCCATATGACTACAGAAGAGAGCAATAACAGGTGTATTTACACACAAAGGGGTAATACTTGCAAGATTATAAAAATGAGTAGGATAAAATTACATTTCATTTTATATTATTCAGAGAAAATTGCATGCCATCATAGATCTTGTTGGTTTGATTTACCAGAAACTGCACATCATGTGTTCATATTCTCAGTCTTTAATCTTTCGATAGAATATGACTCATAAGACAATCCATGCAACCCTCTACTCAGTAGTATCGGCAAAAATATTTCAAATGTCCTGCCTTAACACACATCTGTATGGATGCTACCTACATAGAAGCCCACGTAGGTAATACTACTAGATAAGTATCAAATGCATATGTTGTAAGCAAAATGAAAATAAAATGCAGGGTTCATTTGATACACAAAATCTGCTCAGCTTCACAAAGCAGAGTTGTGCTCTTATCTGGGAATTACAATCAGTGAAAATGATTACTTCTTTTCTTGGGCTGACAGGAAAAATCAGCTTATTTCTTTAATGTTAACAGGATTTATCCATTTGATAATTATTAAACTTGTGTCCCATGGGATGTGGACTACTGCCCTTTCATTTAATGAAATATCTAAATTAGCAGTTATATTTATGGCTTGAGAGGAGAAAAATATCAGAGATTTCCATTCAGGGGTAACTGCTTGTAAATTCATCCAGTTAAGCTTTACTTTCTGATCACCTACTTCTAAACATGTGCATGTATGCCCTTTAACATTATCAACCATTTAAAAACAAAAGGCCAGACGATAATTTTATGCGCATTTGCTTTCAACACTGATCAAACATGTCTAAAGAGCTCTCTTTTCCTTCCCTTTTCCTTTTCACTTTCCTTTTGTCTATTTCTACTTTTCTTTTCCTCTTTTTCTTTTTTTTTTGTTCCCCAGTGGTGGTTGTTTTTTAAATACAAAACATCTAAACTTGCACACGCTTTTCTGCCACCCTTACAACAGCAACTAGCAGAAAGTACCTCCACGCATTTTGCCTCTAGAGGAGAACGCTGACTACAGGCACCCCGCACCATCACCAGTACACGCCGCTGCCACCCGTCCCTGCTCGCTGCTGTAGCCCGGCCTGGCCTCGGGCAGGGGAAGCAAAGCCACCTCCCCTCCCGACGTTTTCCCCCCTCCCAGCCCACACCCACACCCCAAAGCGGAAACAGCACCGAACTCCCGGCCCCAACGCGGCCGACCCGCTCCAACAACGGCGGAACCCAGCGGCGGGCGCGGGACAGCCCCTGCGGTGCGGCAGGCGGTGGCGCGACTGGAAGGGCCCGCAGCACCACCTGGCGGCCGCGCCCGTCGCTGCTGCACCCGCGTCCCCCGCAAACTTCTCTTCTTCCACCGCACCCCCCCGCCCCAAAAGCAGCGCGCTCGAACCTGCCCTCAGCCTCGCGCGGGACACCGACAGCGGCCCGTTCCCCGCGACCCCTCCACGCAGCAGCCACTGCGTGGGGGCGCGCCCTGCCCGCCCCGGCCCTGCGCACCCGCGGAAACGTGTGGGCAGTGTTGGAGGTGAACGGTGGCTGCCGGCGCCTCCCCTGCTTTCCCCCTCCCCGTTCCAGCACCACTCGTGTGATGGGCCGGTGCCCGTCAGTGGGTGGGGGCTGCGGGGCCTCCCCCCTGGGGAAGGGGTAAACCTCGGCGGCGCCTCACGCCGCCAGCCCCCCGGCTGTGCGGAGGCACGATTTACTGTCGAGCTAGGGTTGGGGGGGGTGTGGGGGGTGTGGAGAGTGCCTGTATTCGGGGGCAGTAATGGGGGGTGCCTGTCTTTTTGCCCTTCTTTTCTTGTTATCCCCCCTTCTCCATTCATCTCCCCGCGCCAGGGCTCCGCGCACGCTGGCTCTGCCCAGAGCCGTTCCCCGCTCCATTGCGTGCAGATACCCATGCCCACCATAGGAGCGGGCATTTTACCTCAGCCCACAGTGGAAAAAAGAAGGAAAGAAAAAGAAAGTAAGGGAGGGAAAAAGAAAAAAAGAAAAGAAAAAAAAAAAAGGGAGAAAGAAGGCGACGCCAAAACCCACCGCGGTTTGGCTTTAGCCAAAGCGGGTGAACCGCTTAACCCAAGAAGAGACCGATTTCCTCTGAGCAGCAGCCTCTCTCGTTCTTCCCCCACCGCCGTCCCCCTTCTGCCTCTCTGTGGTTGCGGTGTTGCCCAGGGAAGTGGTTAACCAGAACCCTATGTGTTGGTTTTGTGTTTCTCCGATAACCAGAGGCGCCCACAGGGCATGAGGTACCGCTCCTGCCCCTCTCCGAGCTGGCAGGAAACTGTGGCTTCGTTCTTTCCCTTGCTGCCTATACTGCAGATATTTTTTCCCTCCTCTCCTCCACACTCTTGTGTTTATTTGGCTGTAAGGCAGAGCTACTTTGTAAACATCTCACACAGAACCCCAGAGCTTTTCCAAATAGCTGATTGCAGCAAAATGCCTACAAACAAATTATGGTGCAAGGGGGGAACGCAGGGGACGAGACCGGAGAGGATTTAAAAAAAAAAAAAGAAAAAAGAAAAAAAAAAGAATAACAAAAAGAAAAAATTTGCATAAATATGCATATGTGACAACCAGATCGCAGATGATGGTGGAGATGGCAGAAAGAAAGTACCGCTTTATCACGACGGGAAAAGTAAAAGCACAGACGACTGCAGCAAACTGCTCGCCCTTTGCCAGAGTAGCAACTGCAACACCTCTCCCTCTCCCCCACCCTCGCCGGGGAAAAAAAAAAATAGAAAAGAAAGGTGGGGGGAAGCAACGGAAAAAAATGAAAATGTGCACTCGAACGGCAAATCCAGCACTCCTACCTTAACACCGGAATAGCTGCAGAAGCACAGGGGTCTTTTTCACACAGACAGATTCTTTCAGGAAATCCTCTCGGGCTATCATGCAGCCGAGATTATTCACACACGGTTCCTGCTCTCCTTTTTGGAATCCAACGCGATTCCTTTCTCCAAAAGAATGCAACGACGACGACGACGACGACGGGGGGGTGGGGGGTGGGGGGGAAGAAAAATTAAAAATAATGACAAGAAAGACAGCAACACTGGAATTGGAGGAAACTCGTGTTCTTGGTTGTAAGCGACCTACATTCGGGCAGAAAATTCATTGCTATCAGTGCGAGAGGGAGAGTTGGGTCTGCGAGCCGGAGCCGTGATTGCCTATGCAGAGAGACCGAGCCGGGAAGAGACTGATCTGCAAGGCGAGGCGAGCTGAGAGGGAGAGGGGGGAGAGGGAGAGGGGGGAAGAGCGGGTGGGGGAGAGGTCCAGGCTGTACCAGGCGCTCTCCTCCTGCGATTGGACCAAACTGAATGAAATTTGCGAAGCCGGCAGCCAATGGCTCCCTGCCGCCAGCCCCATCGCTACAGAAACCCCGTCTCCATCCTCAGCCCCGGGCCGGGAGCGCCGCAGCCTCGCGAAGCAGGGATCGGCCGCGCACCGGCTACCGGGGGAGGGGGGCCTGTGCACACCGCGGGGTGAGTGTGCCGGTGTGCGGCTGTGGATGCCCGGGGGGGAATCACGCAGTTCAGGCTGTCGCTCTCCTTGCTCCGGGATCGGATTCAGCAAGTGCGGTCTCTGTTAACCCTTGAAAGCTGCAGTCTCTTACAGTACCAGGCTGCCGTTACCATGTTCCCCAAGATGCATTTGCACGCAGCGAACAGTATAATTGCATACCAACCACTGAAGCATTTTGTTCCTGTTGCCTCTCCTTCCATACAAAAATAGCAAAGTAGACATTTGCCCAGTGCCCAATCGTTTTGAACCGAGTTTTATTTCAGTTGTGGTTGGGGTTTTTCTGTGTTAGATTTTGGGGGGTGGTGGTGGTTTTGGTTGATTTTTTTTTTTTTTGGTTGATTCCCCCCCCCCCCCCGAAAGAGACCAGTTATTTAATGTCCCTATTTTAGTTAGCTAACCACTGCTGTGAAGGTCAAGTGTAAGGGCTGAAGAGGAGGGCCTGTGGTTATTGCTAAGTACTACAACATAGGGTCTCCGGTTCACTTCCCGTGTATAATTTCAGACTGAGGGTGGTGTAGCAAATCTGTGCTCAGGCCTCCAACAGATATACCTTGTTTCACTCCACAGCATGTTCCTTTGATGGGTTTAATAACAGCACTTATTATTACCCAGAGCGCGAGACCCTGTGCTGAGATCAGATGAGGGCTGGCTGATTTCTCTGTGAACAAAACAGAGAACAAAATAAAGAGTTCTTGAAGATCTTTCCATAATTTGAAGCAAAAACTATATTCATGCCTTGAGGAGACTTCCTGCCACAAGACTTCTATTAGACTTCATAAGCTGAGTCTCTGACATTTTCACATGCTGAAGGAAAGGAAAAAATAAATCAGCAGCTATTCTTTTCTAGATGCTTTGCTTCTGCCACGACGTCAGATTCTCAGAAGAGAGCAGAGAGTGCTTTGTTTTCTCAAATCTGAGTTCTGGCTCTGATATTTGGCTTATCAATCACTTCTATGCTCTCCTATTTCACGTGGTAAAGAAATATATACAATCTGATCTAAAGATACCATCTAGCAGACAACAGTAGGCCTCTTGTGTGTCTGTTCTTATACAGTGTTTTGTTATATGGTATTCATTCAGTATCATTTAGGAAGGCATGTTTTGGTTTTGAATGTTGTAAATCTAAGTACAGGTGTAATTCACTGACTTAAAACATTTGAAGCAATGCAATAGCTACATTAAACTCTTAACTTATTTGTCAAAGAAATAATTATTTTTATATTACTTAATTATATGTTTTGTGTTAAGTGACTCTTAACAGCAGGTGTTCATGCAAGTGAATTCTACTGCTTTTGTCATTTTAATAACGCACACAGAATGTGCAACCAATCATATTGCTTCACTGAGTGAACATTTTGACACATTTAGAAAAGATGTCATCTTGCACTGCCATCTGTCCCAAATTTTGCAGGACAGTTTTTATTTTTATGAGTATGTCATGCATTTTACAAGATAAATTTGGGGGATATTAAAGTATTCAACGGTTAATCTGAATAATAATCTCCCACCTGTGTTGTAATATCAGAAGGCAATTTATTACAGGTTACAAAAGGATCATATCTGATATTTGCAACTAATGGTTGCAACTGTGAATCAAATATTCTCAAACACAGCGGTAAAGCTAAACTTTCCATAGACTCTACACAAGTACATGATCCAAGGATTTTAGTGAAAGGTGTTTGCTCAGAACAGTGGAATGTACTTTTCTCCTCGTACAACTTTCAAAAAGCTAAATGTACAGTAGGAAGCTGTGGCTTACTTGGGAGGTTATGTGCAGCAATCTACTACATTTGCATAACAGCAAGCAGGAGCCCAGGGGCAATCATTCAGAGGGAAGAATGCCACTTGCTAGGTAACACCATATCTTCTTACAAGGAGGCATTGTGTTATAGTATTAACCCAACTCAACTTGACTTGTAAACAGTGAAACCTAAAGAAATCACAATACATGACAGTCTGACTGAAGACAGGCCAAACTCTCCTGGGTTCTATCCCATGCAGCCTTTTTTTGTGTGTCTGTCAAACTGAGGCATGATTTAATCTCCCATGTTCAATCACAGTAAAATTTCCACAATTTCATTTCTGTAGCAAGAAACTATAACAGAAGGGAAGGGAATTGCATTCCAATTGCTTTTTCCTTAGCATTTTTTACTAAAACTTTAAGTGTTGTTTTCTCCTTCTGAGACAGGTCCAACCCCAAAATACTGCAGATGTGGATAATAGCACAGAAAGGTCAGTTCATATATTTAGGTCCTTTTTTTAGGAAGCAAAATACAGGAATTTGTAGTAATATCCCTCCTGAGACGCAACCTTAAATTTCATGAAGGGGTTACAGATATTGACTTTAACAGAGCCAGTGTTTCAGTCCTGGAAGAGTGGAAACTGTTGCTGGGCTCTGGACATCCTTCTGTAAAATCAAAGCTAGAAGAGACCATTATAATTATCTGCAGAGATCTTTCATATAATTTCAACTAAGTGCTTCATCAGTTTGGTTTTTTTTCTCAGGTTTACTTCTTTGGTTTTGATTTGGTTTTTTGGTTTTCGTTTTCTCGTTAGTTTTTTGTTGGCTGTTGTTGGGTTTTTTTTTCCATAAAGCCATCTATTTGCTGTTGAACTAAAGTATGTGAGTTTTTCCCTAAAAATAAAAAAAAAAAATAAAAAAAAGTAAAAGTTTTCAATACTACTACATCTGGGTAAATTTTGCCAGTGCCTAATTACTCTCAGTTTCAAACTGTCATTCCTGACTTGCATTCCTACAAAATTGAGCTTCACTTTGGATTTGTCTATTGAATTAAAGAGCCCTTTAGTATTGACTTCTTTTTTAGAACTTACATACTTTACAGATCATTATTAGTCAACATTCTAACCTTCTTATTGTTGAGATAATTAGATTCTGTTTCGTTAGTCTCTTACTACAAAGCTTTCGAGACTATGATTCATCCTTGCAAGGCTTTTTTCAACCTTACCATTTATCATTATCCTTTTAAAAGTGTAAGCTCTGGAATAGGGTATGGAATTGTCACTGAGGTCCTATTAATACAGTACTTTACTCAAACTCTCATTTTTATTTTGACAAGTATCACATGTATTCTTGGTCTCCGTGTGTGCTGGGAACTCATGTTCCTAGTTTCTAATCATGATTTCAGCATTTTTTCCTCTGATTTACAAAAAT
Organism: Psittacus erithacus; assembly: GCA_009867235.2. Lineage (NCBI taxonomy): Eukaryota > Metazoa > Chordata > Aves > Psittaciformes > Psittacidae > Psittacus > Psittacus erithacus. Next base: position 2,345 of record WYDI02009073.1, on the reverse strand, counting down.
GCATTCTCTTGTCTTAAAGTGAGACCTATGTTCTCAGTTTTAATATAGATATCATTCTATAAGGAAATCAATTTACAATGCATGGAAGTTTCCTAACGTTTATGGAAAACTGGTTGTCATTGATATTTTTCACTATAGACAGCATTTGCAAATTCCTCCTGCAATTGTTTAATATTTTCATTGAGATCCTTACCAAGGTCCTACATGCTTAGCTTTTGCTGGATTTTTTCCACAAGAAAAAGAAAATAATACTGAAAAAAGCTAACACTTGCTCTGTGAAGACCTTCTCTCAGTTATCAATGTGCTTGTCTGAACTGGAAATTTCGTGAATGCCCGCTCTTTGCATTCATGATTATTCAAAACAAGGCTCTTCCTTTTATCTGAATCTAGACCTAATTAGGGAGACAAACTCCTGATCAATATCTGGCAACACCACAATAGCAGCTTTCCTATAATGTAGTGTGTTTAATCTTCAAAATATCACTCAGACAGAAATAAGTTAATCATGACATCAATAATTAACATGGCTCTTTTCAGTTTGCATGTTTGGAAATATGTGGAAAGGTTATACAGCATGTTTCTGTGCAATATATGCTGGACAGCTGAAAATGTTCTCTGCCTATGCAGTTTGCCCAGAAACCACAGCATCTAATCAACACAGCACAAGGCCTGAGGTGATATTTATAATGATAGTGAGTCAAGACAATCCTTATGCAGACTCACAGCCCATATCCCTCTTGTCTTTCATGTCTGCATCTGTGGAGGATGGACCCTTATATCTTCTGTATTAGGCACTCTACAGGTACAGTGCAATTAGGCGCCTTGAGTGCTGTGGTAGTTAATATGATTAATAGTATTAAAAAAGCTCCTACTGCAGGCAAACAGACAAAACCATGTCTTCTTAAATAATAAGCTGAATTATTCCCTGTGCTTTAAAATCAGGGTTTGGTTTGGTTTTGTTTTGTTTTTTTGAGGGTTTATATGATTAGAATTTTATTCAGATTAATACTTTTGGGAGATTTCCATGTACCATTCGCATAAATGCTGAAAGTGCAGTTTACCCTACATATGCATAGAAATCTTGATTTGATCTTGACAAATGTGGTTTGTAACTTTCATTGATATAAAAGATTGAGCTAACCAGAGGCTAGTTATCCACCCCTGCTTCCATTCTTTTTTAGATTAGAAACAGACACGGTGTGCCTTGAAGTCAGACCTTACAAGCTCTGTGTAACCTTTTTAGTTTTAAAGTGCTATGCTGACTGATGAGTTATTAATATTAGAAAGAATTATTTATAGTATAATTTAAGGATTACAGAAAAGCATGTGCCTAACATCGTATAAGAAACAAAAAACAATTTACCAGTATGTGTGTGCATCTTTAACTGCACTTGAATAGCACAGGAAGGAGAGCAGAAATATCATTAAATGAAAGCAAAGAGAAATTAAATACAGTCCCTAAATACCTAATGCTAATGTCACCTCTGAATGTGACAATCATTCACAAGTCAGCTCTCTTCAGCAATTTAGGTTTCATCCACAGCCACAGTGTTAAGGATCTGGATGTTCAAAACCAAACATAATAGCTCTGCAGGTAACTGCTTTGACAACTGGTGGTCTGTAAGATATTGCTCACAGAACTGTGGACTTCAAAAGAACGCTATAGCTGCAAGCTTCAAATGTCAAGTAAATTTTCTGCAAAAATTGTTCCTAGAAGTTGTTAGAAAATCTCTTGCTTTTGGACTACAAAAAGAGGCAATTAGAAGATCAGAAGTGTTGGAATTATTTTCCTTTTCATAAAATAATTACATAAAAGACAGTCTCAGTAGTATAGTGATACCTATTTCCAAATGCCCTTCTTACTGGATATGTCATTCATGCTTTTCCTGGCCAAGATATTCCAGTTTCTTTTGCTACTCAAAGTGTGGTTTCAGCTGGAATGTGGAGAGTGCTTTCTACCTAAACTACCCCTATTGTACTGCAGTCTTTTAAGAATAAATTTTTGAAACTCCACGGACTGATGAAGGCGTTGAATCCAAGTCTCCTAACTTCCCTCACTGAATGCTTGAGCAAAAAGAGGCGTTATATTGTGACCAGGCGATTCTGGAAGCACTAATGTCTCCGACAGTGACTTTCATAAGAAGATTTGTATAAATATTATTTGAAATGCCTCAGGTATCAAGCCACTTACCTGACCCTCAAGCTATAAGAACACTGTCAAGTTCTGCCTGTCGACTGAGTCACCTCTTCATCAACATGTTGTTAGCCTATGTCGTGGTTTAAGCTTAGTCGTAAATTAGAAAAAGCATGTAGCCTGCTTGTTTTCCCCCCACAACCTGTCCTTC
>WYDI02009070.1:6271-30769 GCA_009867235.2 Psittacus erithacus | reverse complement strand
CAAGGGGTAATGGGTTCAAACTTAAACAGGGGAAATTTAGATTGGATATAAGGAAGAAGTTCTTTACTGTAAGGGTGTTGAGGCACTGGAATGGGCTGCCCAAGGAAGCTGTGAATGCTCTATCCCTAGCGGTGTTCAAGGCCAGGCTGGACAGAGCCTTGGGTGACATGGTTGAGTGTGAGGTATCCCTGCCCATGGCAGGGGATTGGAACTAGATGATCTTAAGGTCCTTTCCAACCCTAACTATTCTATGATTCTGTGGTAGCCCAGAGCCAACAGCTGGATTTTCATAAATGGCAGTATATAAATGCAAATCCTCCCATTATGAATAAACATTAAAGGCAGTTATTAGCAAGTGCCTAAGAGCCTCTGAACACTAGTAATACATGCAAACATTTGAGAGGCACAGTAGTTTCTGAAACTTGAATTCAATTATGCACTACTATTTTGACACTAAGATGTCAGTGCAAAATCTCAATGCTATTATTTGCACATAGGCTTTTGTTACAGAAATATTCCTTTCTAATGAATTCTCCTTTATTCAGGCCTTACCTCTCTTACTCTTAAATGGAGGTACAGTGCAGATCTAACTCCTCTCTTCTTGGATTGCTTACCCCTATAACTAGTCAAAGCACCCCATTATGCACAGTATCATGAGTCATCTTCTTGAAATGAGAGCAGCTTGATAGGCCTGAGTGTACCACAGAATGCTGTAATCATATACTTTCTTTGCAAGCTTTCTCAGGAGCACACAAATTGTCATCTTTTTTAGAGACCAGCAAACATGTTTGAATAAAACAAAAGTCAATGCACAGTATCACTTGAACTACAAACTGAACTAAATACAAGCCTTTAAACTGATTACAAAAAGAATCAAGGCATTGTTCCTTCTAAACAAGGATATTTACATATCTGCAGTTCTCATCTGGGAATAAACAGTTTTTAAAAACTTGTCCCAAATCACACAGCACTGGCAAGCTCCAAAGCTAAGTTCAGAAATTTGCAAGCATCTCAAATCCAGTGAGACTTCTGGTGTCTAAACAAATGGAAACAAATTTCTATATGCTTTGCTGTGAATATTTCATCCAAAAAGATCCCACATATTTGCAGAGCAAAGCTGTCTTCCTTGTTTCCTTTAACATTATTTCTTAGATAAGAAGGATTTATTTCCATGTTGAAGAAGAAACATAGGGCCTGTGCACGTACACTGTACATGTAAATGATAATCAAGAGCTCATGAGAACACACATACCTAAGAATTAATGAGAAATATAATAGGGAGTATGAGATCAAGAATCTTACCTAGGTGCAGAATGACCAAAAGATCATCATCGATATGAATGCAAGCTATACTCTCTTAAGGCTAAATATTATCAGCCTAAAAAGTTTCAGCTGAGCTGGCAAGTATGAACAGTTACCTTACTGATTCCATACAGGAACAGTACTGGCCCTGTCGTGGAGTCTATTTCAAAACAGAGACCTGATCAGTACAGTGCTATCAGGCACCCAAGAAAAGCAACAGCAAGGCACAAAAAGGCTTCCTGCACAATTATTAGATGAACTGGAAAATGAACTGCACATTAACTTAATTTTTTTCATAGCTTTAATAAGCTTAGTTACACCAGGCCCTTTCTTTCTCACTGTACATTTCAACATACCAGTCTATTACCATCTTCACAACCTTTTTCTCCCCTTTAGAAAACAACACTTATGCTAATTCTTTCTGGAGACAGCTTCCCATGCTCTTTAATGTTAAAGTCACATCCTGGAAGCATCAGTCAATACCATCCTTTCCAAGATAACAGAAATCCGCTGCTGTCAAGCAAGTGGGATGCTCACAGTCAGCTCTTCCATTCTTATCACCGATTCATTCCAGTCCAGTGACCTATCCAGCACAATAAAAGCTGCCAACATACTGCAGACATGGTAAAAGTATGCAAATGCTTAGTGCTATTAAATGTGCCCAATGTCTGTTGGAAGACAAGCTATTGCTTTCTCTCTGTAACAAGAAATCTCTTTGATCCTTGTGCAAATAAAGACAACTTCGGGTTATATTGATTTATATTCCTTAAATTCAAACAAGCCTCAGGAATATATTTAAAGGCAGTATGACTTCTTTAGAAGCTTGGAGAAGATATCTGAATTGAGGACATGCTTTGTAGATCACATGGGTATTGTAGTCATTTCAAAATACCAAAGCAAGGGCTTCCTAAGGGAACTAGCTGTCCTACACACTGCAACTTCTGACATGTAGACACTTACCTCATTTTATGTCTCAGAAAATCATAAAGTCCTGAAAAAGAAGCAAAGTCTTTTTATGAGATTTTATGGTTTACCATGCTCTTACCATACAGCTGACATAAAAGAATTTTAAAAAGGGAACAATATCAACTTTTCATGTAGCCAAAACTTGATCTCAGTTGTATCAGAGTGCTGGATAGCCTTTTAACAATGATAATAATAAACTCAAGCAGCCTTTTATTCTGTTCAGTATATTTCATTATTAGGCCCCAATGTTGGATCACCTTTTAATAGGAATCATGACTGCTCAAATTTTTCCTGATTGTAAAAATAATGCCATACTTTAATTATGCCTGTATATTATATATGCTGCCTTAGGTTTTGTAGTTGAAAATACAAAAACACCTCCCCGTATTTGTTTCAGAATGTATTTCCTCCCCTAAGTTTTTGGTATAATCAAATTATTGAGCTACATGAAACTGTCTAATAAAAAGATTGCAATGGTAAATTCTAATCATTCTTGGTAATGGTTAGAATTACATAAAATAAACATATCAATACATTTACATTACATAAAATAAACTGTAATTCTAACATTCCTAGGAAATACAGAAGGTAGTTAATATTAGAAAGAAACCAGTCTCTTGTAAAACCCTAGAGGGCAAAAGGCAGCAGAAGAAAACTTCAGTTTTATTATGGTGCATACAGTGTTTTTTTCCTTATTAAAACTTAAATTCATTCTCCTTTTTATAGTAAGCAAGACAGCTTAAACATTTTACTTTGAAAAAAATATTAGAAATGCTCCTGCCAAAAGGACATTTCACAATGCAAATGCACATCTGAAATCCAAAATAAGTTGCTGGTCCCTTCAAAGAGCTTCATGGCAGAACAAAAAAAAATAATCAAGGGTCTTTGGCATAGGTGAAGCTAACATTGAAACCAAATATTTTCTCATATTAAGGATTTGTCTGAACTCTTCTTTGGCAGTTTGTCATACCGCTAATATCTCCATACTCTGGTATTTAGCAGAAGGATTAATGTCTGTCTTTTCTTTGTCCCTTGAATTCTATTCAGTTTTGGCAGACATATGAAGTTAAAAATTGTTGCTTCCTAAAGAGAAAAAGGCATAAAGACAACTTGATAAGAGTTTGCAGATAATTTCCTTCCCAGAAATTTTTACTTGAAAGTACAAAACATTTGAAGTTCTATGGACAATTTAGTAGCTGAATGTGCAACATGTTTATACATACACATTCATTCACATTTTAAACAGAATTATTTTTAGCAGAATTTAAATTTCTTCTGAATTCTCTTTTCTAAATCTTTTCAGTGATGGGAATATTTGGCAAAACTGAATGTTGCAGAAGATTTAATTGATAGAAAAATTATTTGCAATATTGCATTGGAAAATTAATTTTGAAAGTGATTGTCCTTTCATCAGGGACAAAAAAATCTTTTTTGTTCACCAAAAAATCACAGTCAAGAAGACTTCCAATAGTTCTTCATTCTTATTGCTATTAAAATGATAAAGTTCTGAACAGGAAACTAGTAACCATTGTCTAACTGCAAAACTGGGTTACAGAGATAATGTCTTGAACAAGGTCACAAATTAGTATCACAAACTAGGAATAGAATTCAGATGAACTGGTCAGCTGTTCTCTCACTTTTCTGCTCATGACTTCATAACATCTTTCTAACTACTAGAATAGAAACTAAGAGCAGCATCTGATTCAATTCATATAGTGAACACTGATTCCAGTATTGCTTTTCAAGCACTGTTGCAAAGAAGGTGCCATACTTATTGGTTAAATAGTCTCTGAAATTGTCCAAAGAATTCTACTTCCTAGCCCAGTTCTTGTGACAGCTGAGCTAAATAAAGGATATGAAAAATCCTCTAGAATTGGGAATTCTAAAATAGGCCTTAAATGATGAATTAACAAAATGTTATTTAGTACAGATGTGCCTTAAACTGTGGTAGAATCAATTCAGAAAGTCCACAATTGTCCTTTATGTTCACAGACTGTTTTGGATTCAGTGAATGCTCCTATTTATTTATTTTTTGAACTAGAAAGTCTTGGTCTGCTGAACAGCCAGATCCTAATCAGAGGGCTGGAGGAGAAACTGCATACCCATATGTTTAAGTGATGTTTCCATGGATACCACAGATCTGATTTGCAGTTTGCAAATTTACCTTCAGTAAGTGGCAAAACACATTCCACCTTCTGAAACAAAGACCTGAGTGTCAGAATTAGAAACATTGCATGCCCAAGCAGTGCATGCGAAGGCAGGGACTGGAGTGCAGAAGAGAAGCCAGGAAGAAATGCGCTTAACTTGCATTACTAATCTGACTTACTGCTGCAGTGTGTGCTTGGGGAATCTTAATCAGGGTGGGTCATTTTTTTATTTTTTTGGTGTAGAGACATTTAGGCAGGAATAATCAACTGCACAAACAGAAAACAATTGGTTGCAAAGGAGTCCTGGAAAAAAAGTGATGTTGGGGGCCATCAAGAAACATGAGTCAACAATGTCATGCTGTTTCAATGAGAAGTGAATACCGCATTAGGCTCTATTAATAGGAATAGCTCACCAGACATGTGATGTAATCCTCCCGTCCAAGCCCTGACTGGAATACCAACTTCTATTCAGACACCCACATAGAAATGTCTAGAGCCTTTTCAGATGTCCATTGGAGGAAGAACAAGAAGCAATGGGCACATCTCTGCAAGAAACATTCAAGTGTGCTATTAGAACTTTTTAGTAGTAAGTATAGTACAGGCATGTAATATGTTGTCAGGAGAAACTCTGAAAGCTCCACAACCATGAGTCATCAGAAGTAAAAGGGACAAGTCTATCAGGAATGACAGAAGCATAGATCATCATGACATGGGGCTGGGACAAAGCCAAAATGGCTAGCTTTTTGTTCTATGTTTTGTTAAAACAAATTGCACTAAGCCACTAGGAATAACTAAATACTACAGCCATCCTGGATTTTTGCCAGACTAACAGACTATCTCACCACATCAAGCCCCAGAGTAAATTAAAATTAATAGTCTAAACAAAGACATACTCTAAAAGTGACCCTTTTTCTAAATGCTTTTTTATTCATACTGAAACTACTTTCATCTTTTTGGCACACAGTTGTCAATTTTGACAAATCCCTCAGAAATCCAGGAATTGTTCAGAAAGTTACTTTTGACATGAAGGATATGAAAAGATGTATACTAAATGCTTCATTCTGCCCTCATTTCATTCTATAAAGTCTATCCAATGTCAGCCAGGAAATTTATTTGGATATGCAATGGTAAAGATGAGAAGCAAAGCCCAGGGAAGCCCTGACCATGCAGGCTATAACAATAGAGACAGATTTACCTGCTAAAGTTCCTGTAACCAGAGATTAAAAAACCTTCATCCAATAGTCAGCATTTCCATTCATTACTCAGTTTTTTGGAGATGAAGCAGGGATACAATAAGTTATATCAAAAGCTACAACGAGCATCAGGGGGAACAACATATGATCTTTTCTTATAGTTGAAGATGACTTCAAGCAGAGCATTGCGCGTCTAAAGCTATCTACACTATAGGAGGCAATGCATGGACTTCATTTAAATTAAGCCTTATTACAAAACAGGGACGTGTCAGTGCGAAATTACCTGATGGGACTTGGCAGCAGAGTGGGGTGGATGCCTGGGAGAAGCTTAGGATTCTGCACAGTGCTACAAGTTCTCTCCATCCTCCCTGTTCTTTACATCAAACGTGAGGAGCTCAAAGAAAATTTGCAGTAGGCAGTGGAAGCATATGGGCTCCTAGTACCATGACAGAGGAGCAGAAGTTAGAAACTTGTGATAGGGTTTATATTCTTCCTATTCTTCCCACTAAATCTTCATATGAATTGGTTTCATTTGATCACTGTAAATCTAGCAAACTTCCTTACATTCACTAAGATGTTAAGTTAGCTCTTTCCTCAAAAAGAGATTTAAAATTAAAGAAGCTGTTCAACAGCAAGTTTTTTGACATTGTCATAAAGAGCTAATTTGCTGAGACAAGGTTTTATTGGCCAATGTAATAGGTAGTATTTAACAGGTCACTTGAACAACAGCAGCGGCTTTTCCTTATACTGGCGGGAGCTATTGTACACGTCGGACTAAATGATGAATTTCCTCCTGAAGATTAAGAGATAATTTCTTTACTGTAATTGTCACACTGCACTGACAATCTGAATGCCATTATCACAGTAATAACTGAAATTAAGAAGAGGAATAGTGTCATTTGAAGATTAATATAAAAATGTAGAAACACTTGCATGTTGACTCACTTGTGCTATTCTTCCCTATACCTGCTTTTCTGTGTATTCATAGCCTTTTAGTGGAATTTCTTCCACTAAGAGTAGTATTTCTTCATTTAAACATTTCCTAATGGATTTTACATCTCTGGACCAAACTCAACTCTGATACAGCACTCAAGCACTTAATGGATCTGGTTTGGACAGCAAACCCAAATTATTGAAAGGAAAAAAAATATTAACATAGGTTGTAAACACATCCTGAATGGAACCAACAATTGGAAGTGGGAGCAGCTGGGCTTTACAACCATACAAACTAGAATGGTACTATAGATTCTGAAATTATCAGAAAAATATTATAATTCTCTATTCAGGGAGACTGATCAGGCCATCAGACCTGAATTAGTAGATTATTGTTCCTCAGCTGGAGCCTCCTAGAAGCAGTTCAGCTCTCCTAAATATTTAAACATTTGAATATTTAAAGGTGTTTAATGGGAGTTGAGAATATTTTTTTAAATTCCACTTTAGTGCTGAGAATAGACCAAGCTAATTTAAGCAATTAAATGTGCCATTTGTGACTTACCCAAGTCAAGTTAGTGTCTGGCTACTGTGCACAGGGACAGTCTCATCAGTATGCTGCAGCTCCAGACCTGGCCATGTGCTTCTGATTCCTCCCTGGGACTTGTCTAATTGCATGCCAAGTTGGTTTTCAGTGTTTAACCAACAGAGAACCAACCCTAAATGAATAAATAAATACATACATACATACAAACAAAAAGAAATAAGGAATAAGTGATTACCTTTCTTCTGGTTCAGCTTTCTTAACATACTTCTTCAGGAATCAGATGATCACCAATGCCAGCAGAAAGTACCGTATTGATAATCCCTCAGGAAAGGTGTGCAAGGGTAAGATTACACTTTCTGGTTGCACCTATCTATAAGATGACTTTAGTTGCATTGTAAGGCCACACACAAATGTAGATGAAATGATGCAATTACTTTCCACAGTGTGCAAAAGTGGGAGGGTAGGGGGGCTCAGAAGTAGTCACAAGTGCCATCACCAGAGAAAGATGATTATGAAAACTGCCCAGCTTTCTCCTAGGGAAAAGCAATTGTCCCTGTAAAAGGTTTTACTAATATGGTTGGGAAGCAGGAGAGAAGAAAAAAGGAAAGTAAATTTGACAAGTTTGCTGTCTGCATCTCTGGCTTGCCATGTGTGTCAGGAGTGATAGGTACAAGATGGTTACAACTGCGCTCAGGACCAGAAATGACTAGGAGAAATAAAAAATTAATTTACAAATACATTTCACAGTTCATGCACAGTTAGCTGCAACTGCTTTTTTAAAATTCCCTTCACTATTCAGGATTCACTTTATTTGACGTAATATGTGTTGGTTTATACTTATGGGAGTTGACTTATTAATAATACAGTTAGAGAGTTCTGGCTTTCAGGAAAGGCCTACACTTACTGGAATTAAGCAAGATGTATTTTGCACTTTAAATACTCTTCAGGATAACTATGATGTAGGCATAACTGTTGAAATAATTGTTTGCATTTCCTTACACTAAGACTGAATTAGACTCACCTCATTTATGTTAGTGTCTGAGTATAAGCAGTGCAATAGTCTAAGAATCTTAGCCTAGGATTCCTATGCCTTAAGCAAATATAACATGTAGACTGGCATGTTTAAGCTTTTACACTACAGTTAGCATAGTCATGGGGGGAACACAAGGTAGCCTCACCCTCTGTGTACTGCTCCTTGAAGAACATCAGGATTTTCCTATACATTCTAGGTTGAAACGCACAAATCCAGAAAAGGCAATTGCAAATTTTGTTCTAAGAGGCTCAAAAGTTAACGTTCCATGTGATTGATACAATGTTCAGTTTTTTAACTTGTATCAGATGCCTTGCTAATGTAAGCCTGCACATCTACCAAAATCATGGAATCATAGAATAGTTTGGGTTGGAAGTGACCTCCAAAGATCATCTACTCCAACCTCCCTGCAATAAGCAGTGACATCTTCAACTAGATCAGGTTGCTCAGAAGCCAGTCCAACCTGACCTTGAATGTTTTCAGGAATGGGGAGTCTACCACCACTCTAGGCAACCTGTTCCAGTGTCTCAACACCATCATCATAAAAAGTGTCTTCCTTATATGTAGTCTAAATCTACCCTTTTTTAGTTTAAAATCATTATTCCTTGTACTATCACAAACAAGATCTACTAAAAAGTTTTTCCCCATCCTTCTTATAAGCACCGTTTAAAGTACTGTAAAGCCACGCAAGGTCTTCCTGGAGCCTTCTCTTCTCCAGGCTGAACAACCCCAGCTCTCAGTTTGTCTTCATAGGAGAGGTGCTCCAACCCTCTGATTGTTTTTGTGGCCCTTCTCTGGACCCTCTTCAACAGGTCCACATCTTTCCTGTGCTAAGGACTTCAGAGCTGGATCAATACTCCAGGTGGGATCTTACCCAGGTGGAACAGAAAAATCAAAAGATAGAAAATGAAAGGATGAGCATGCAAACAGATTTTGCAGGTGTTATCACAAATCCAGTGTCAGTTCATCGAAAGACCAAAATTATTAAGGTGGTCTTCCTTAATGTTATTTAGCCTTTATAACACCAGTGCAAATGTTAGCTCCTTTTTAACATTCACTGTTCTCATTGTAGTTTCCTTAAAGCAATATCAGTACTCACCAGTTACCAATCTGCTATCCTTCAGTATAGACTAAAACCTACTGTAAGCTTCAGATCAAGATGTTGGAGCTGGCCTTATGGGTTTTTTGATATATCACATTTTGTGAGATGTGAAAACAAAATAATTTGCAATTGACCTTCAATGAACTTGCTGTCTGATTTATTTTATTAAAGAAGTTTTCTTTGGATCTGATCAGGAGACTCAGACTGTGATTTATACAAGAAACAGAAGGAAAAGGGATTTTTTCCAGCATTTTTTTTTTATAATGCTCTCTGAGTGAAAACAAAATACAATTGAATATCTGTCTTTTCTGCGTCAGATAGAAGTGACAGAAACTAGGACTCTTGGTCATCCCTAGATTTTTTTTGAAAATTAATCTTGGCAGAGGTTGAGGTTGTGTCTGTAAAAAGACTGCAGCCTTACAGACCACTTCCTTTCCCAGCCACTTCCCATCCCATTAGAGGCTATACATTCCTACTAGTTAAAAACTCATGTGCTGAATACACATATTCTGACATGGCAAGACATAAGGGAAAGATTGCCACCACTGCATGCATAAGTGAAGGACAGAATTCTGCTGTATTAATCAGGAATCTGAGAGAGTTTATTTTACTGTGCACTTAAAGGACTCCTGAGTCATGACTGATTATCACCAGCGTATCTCAGAAGTTATGTTGAATATTTAAAGGTGTTTAATGGGAGTTAAAAGCCAATGCAGAAGGCTAAATCTCTCCTTGCAAAGAGAAGGCCGCAACAAACATAACAAATTTCCTAATACATAAGCTTGAGTGCTACCAGCTGCAATATTCCCAAAGAAAAAGCATTTTTAAATAAAGTCTAAGAATACTATCCATGTGAGTGTGGGTGCTTTGGTTTTTAGACAATGCAACTGAAAGTCAGAATGGTTTCAAAGAAGTGTTGACAAAAAGTCAGTTATGTTAATGCCATCAATCTCATCAATCAGGTTGGTCATCAAGGCTAGAGGTCTTCAATGATGTTAGTCATTTCAGGTAATTCAGAAGAAAGGGCATAAATTTTTGTTTGGTTTTGGGGTTTTTTTTTCAAATTTTACCATAGTCATCCAAATGTATTTGTTATTATTTCTGAATATCTACTACTCTTTTGAGTTAGAGACAAAACAGGATAAGAAACTTTTTAGGAGGGGCAGCTTGTGTCTTCAGGGGCAGAATCACAGTCTGAACAACATACAAGAAAAGAGTTAAAACCAGACAGGCTACATTCACTAACCTGCTCCTGCACTTTTTGTGCATATGAGCAGATGTGTTCATTTGTCAAGTGGTGGCTGTTGACAATGTTGTTGCAGTGGCACAGAGGTATAACTTGCCCTAGAAAAGGTGTCAGTGCAAAATAGAGTTCATCGGTTAGCCTCAGTGAGTAGGTAGAAACATCTTCCCCTGTGTCAGCAGACACTACATGCATCTGGCCTGAGAGTGAATAGGGTAGAATAAGCTGATCCCGAAAACAGCTCAGCAAAGCCTCCTGCCCTTGGCACTGCTCCTAGCTCTGCTTTCAGGGCTTCCTTAGCAGCAAGCTACAGACAGACCTTTCAGAACAAACAAAAAGCACAAGCTCTAGAGTCCTGTCACTCCTCCCCAGTATTTTCCCTAGTAAAAGAGAGGTGAAAATTGCATAACACTGCAGAAAATCACAATGAAAGGGATTAAGTCATTACGTATCAGATCCTCTGCTGAAGCAAATGCATTGAACCTAAACCTCCTTATAGTTTGAATAAAGCAACAGAAGGAGATATTGTAACACAGGAAAGCCTGCAGTGCTATGTAGGCCATATATTCCTTTAAACTGCCTAACTTAAAACTGATACAATTGAATTGGTTAATCACTTTCATCATATGTCAGCAAAAGCCCTTGATCACATGTTTAAATTCAGAATGTTTCCAGAACTCACTAAAAAAACCCCCCAAATACAACAAAATAACCTGCCGCTTTTATTTTCTTATCTTCTATTTTTTTCCCCCCTTCCCATTGGTTTAGGCTTCCTAAAGTATTTATATTGCTTTAAACCATTTCACAACACTTCCAGCAAGTCATCTGTCTAGTATCTCTGTGTTGCATCTCTTAATGCAGCCATGCTCTTTCTTGGTTTTTCACTGTATTTACTGTAGTAATGGCTAATTATATTAAAAACTGGACGTTAATACATTTGTGCTTCTCTTATTTCTTTGATTGTAGTACTAATAATTCTAGGCAATTCTTATTCTGTCATATAGCTATAAGGCGTAGAACAGGTGGGACTCAGACACTCAGCAATTAAAAGGAGCCATATGGCAAACCTTTGCCATAGTTGAAACGCCACTCAGTAGATAATTTAATCAGAAGGTACCTTAGTGGAAAATTCACTTCAACTTTGGTGCCAGAATACAGATTTTCAGATAATTCTACAAAGAAATTGGTAATTAAGTTCTGTGCATACTCTGGGCTAACAAATTTTCCTTTTTTTTTTCTTGATGAAGATTTTAAGGATTATAGAAAGCTTAAAATATGGATCTCCATTTTCAATTAAAATCAAACAAGAGAGAGCAAAAGATTGTGAAACCTTCCAGTTGCTTATAGGAAATACATGAGATTCCTCTTACAGAGAACTGACTGAAGCCAGGGCTGGTTTTCTTATGCCCAAAGGGCAGATAGCAGACTATTCTTAGCAAGCTCAGGGAATTATAATCTTTGGTGAAATGCAACTTATAATGTTCCTTGATGCATCATTAAGATGATAGACCACATCTAGCCACACTGGAAGATAACATCAGATTACATCGTCTTGTTTAGGACAAAAAAAATCCCAAAACCAAAAACAAACCAAACCCAAACCAATCATGAAAAAACAAACAAACAAACAAAAACAAAAAAATACCCACACACAAAAACCAACCAAAACCAAAACAAACCCAAAACCCCCAACAAAACAAAGCAAAACAAAGCGTTCCCAAGCTTTCTTCACTGATCTGTTTCCCCGTAGTCCTAGAGCTTCAGCCTTTTCTTTTTGAAAATTTGGATATCTTAACTTGCATTGAAAAAAAAAAAATAAAATAAAAATTCAAAATCATACACTTGATTCTCACTTGTTGAAACAAGGCTTGAACTGAACAGGTACAACAGTGTGTTCACCCAGCCTCTGAGAATGGGGAAGGAAAGACCCAGGCAGCTGACCCACTTTTTCCACTGGCCACTGGATCCTTAGAGTTGGAAGCCAGAGGAGATCAGAGAGGCAACAGCCCAGCAAGGAGCCATATATGTTATGTTTCATGGCAAGCCTTTCTATTGTTATCTCAGCACAAACCTGAGCTACCTGTGGAGGCAACATACAAAGGCTCAGGAAATAAATAGGAAAAAATAAGACTGTTCCCTTCTGTCCTGGTTCCTATGCACCCTTTCTCCATGTTGCTTCTATTCATACGTAAGCTAGAATTTCCCCTGGACCAATTAGGGTTTTTATTGGCAGAATAACAGAGCAGTACCCTTGGTAGAGGTTTCCATTTAAAATTTCTAATCTGCATGATTCTGAGCAACCTTCTTCTAAGTAGAAATTTTGCATTCACTCTCTCTTTGAATGTCCCTTGAGACCAGAGACTATGTATAGCACTAATTCACTTATATTTGTCATTTATTAATAGAAGAAAAAAGTGTATATGTTTTTCCAAGTTGGATTCTTTGTAATGATTTTGGTTGACTGCTTCAGAGCAGCACAGGAATACAGTGAGCAAAAGTGGCAAGAATGGCACGCTCATACAGAACATAGTAGAAAAAAAATATTGCATTTGCTTGGTTTAATATGCAATAAAATGACCAGAGTGGGAAAAAGCCCTCAAGAAAACACAATTGTATGATGTTCAAAATGAAAATCAATCAACCAATCAACTGGAAAAGAAAGTCTCACTACCTTCATAACAGAAGCTTCTTGCCATGTTTTTCTGCAATTTAGAAAACAAGTATTTACTTGGGTCATTTTCAGATCATCTGGCTGGAAAAAAAGATTTTTAGATCTCTCTGTAAAAAACCTGGGTTTTAAGGATATAATTAATACATTAAGAACAAAATTAATACATCAAAAAGCTTTTGAGAAATGCAGCCATGAATATTGCAGCTGAAAGCCAGGGGGTGCTGAATGCATTACATCTGACCACAGCTTTGATGCCTGAGCACAGGAAATATGAACCTGTGCCATTTCACAGTTCTGGCTTTACTGGAATGGAGCCGAGAACCTTGTCTAGGAATAGTCTACACTGAATGACCTTCACAGCTCATCTTTCCTCCCCTCTTATCCACATGTAAAGCGTCTGGCAGGAAGGTAAATGCTTGGAAAAGCTGAATGAGTAGGCAGAGAATTTGTGACTGGTCAGCTTTGACATCTGTATGAAGATTTTATTGAATTAAGGAAACCTAAAGTTATTGAAGAACCACCTTGTACATGCTGTACATCCAGTCATCCCTTTGTCTTTCTATTACCTTTTCAAAAAATTCAGATGCAATCCATAATTGGTATTGACTATTGAAACCAACTTACTGCACATGGCGCTTCCACCCCATAGTTTTCAGCATTGAGCACTATGAAAAAGGTAACTGTATGTTTGATCAGATCCCCGGTGCTTTTCGAAAAAAAAAAAGAAAAAGAAACTCTGCTTTTGAGAAACAAAATTGACATGCAGTGATGTATTCCCATTAGGTGCTAGAAGTTGTCAAAACCCTGAATTTTTTCAAATTCTGTTGTGGAACAGTGCTTGTATAAAGAATTTACTTAGAAACAACAATTCAGGGACTCAAAATAAGGTCTCTTTAAATTAAAGAGCCATCACAGATTACAGGGAAAGAATGTGTCAGCTGCAGCTTCAGTCTCACAGACTGAATTTAGGTCTCCTGAAGTTCGCTTGCACTCGGATCTCATGTAAGGCTGAATTTCTCTGTGCACCTTCCATTGGAAATCACACTGTTTACCAATGCCAGTGGCAAATTACATTAGCCAGAGTGAGGCAGTACTATTTGACCATCTTATCAATTTCTATTAGAATAAGAATCAAAATGAGAAGTTTTGAATGCCTGTTGAAAGGATTTTTTACCCTGGAAAGCAGCGGTATGTATGTGAACATGAGGAAAGGAACGGAAGATTGTGATTGAAAATATGGACTGAAAACTTCAAAATTCTTTAAAACACATTTATAAATCTTTCTCTGTTTGATCTAACAAAGAATGCATCTCTCATGCTGATGCTAGAGCATGTGTTTCCAAACATCACATGGTCAAATTGTTTTGTCATTACCCAGGCATTCAGCATGGCCATTGCCCCCTCTTTATGATCAAGCCCAAAGTAGTTTCTTAATAAACCATCCCATGGGATAAGAAAACACCTTTCTAAAGGTGAGAAAGGTGTTAAAGGAAGGCTTATGAAGAAAAAGAAACCCTGGTTGGTCATGACCACATTTATGTTAGTGATAACTTGAACAACTGCAACATCCAGCAGGATCTCCAAGCACAAGAAGCTTATTGCCTCTCTGAATAATGTACAATGTTGTCGGTGATTTGACTATTATACTGGTTATAACAGTCCTAAATTAGGACTAAAGTAACAAGACATTCAGCTGACCACTGTCACTTCATCATTATGCTGTCTTATTCCCTCCTTTCACACTGCACAGTACCTGCCATTACTGCTGAGGAACTGCACAGCAATTGTATCTCCCTTTCAGACAGGCTACAAAGGATGCTTATTTAGCACATTCATGCAACTGCTTTTGACCTCATGCTGTACGAACTGGCCTTTCATAGATTTTGATTCTACGGATCTCTGATTATCTTCAGGGGAAAAAGAATTTAAATGCATTTCTTTGGTTCACAGCCAAATGCTTTTCATACAATCTAAAAAACATCTTGCAGCTTCCTTCATGGCCCTGCCCCTTCCTCCTCCCCTCTTACATCTGCTGCTATAAAAACCAGCCTGTTCCATATTTCTAAAAATTGAAAACTAGATTTCTGAATCACGTCACCTTTGTTTGCCACTCAGATTATTAATCTTTATATCATAAAGATTATGCAAGCAACTGCTATTTTAGTGTCTGACAGGCACAGGCTTCCGTCTCTGTCTGGTGACTTACTTACGTTCCTTATACACATTCCTGTATACTGGCTTCACTACTGAAGCTTTCCCCAGCTCTCATTCAGACAAAAATCCCACTGAGATTTTAAAGGACCCCCTCAAATGAATCTTCAGCATCTCTCTCATGTGTGCTACTCAGGGTAATGGAACCTGAATCCAAGCCGTTTGTACTGGCCCCTTGCTTGTTGCTTGTAGCATTCTACAGCTCCAAACAAGTGAAAATTTACCCTGGTTGCTATAAGAAGGAAAAGATGCCACCAAAGTGCTGTCAAAACACTGCTATTTTTTTTTTAATTATTATTATTTTCGCAACATTCTGTATTTCCACTGTCCAAAATTACCCAGATTTTCCTCCTGGCAATCTCCAAACCAGAGGCTTTTCAGGTGTCACTGCAACAAGAATTCAATTTGACACTAGGGGTTGGACTCTCCTGCCCCTAATCAATATCCTTCTTGTCTAATGAGATGATGATGACAGAAAAGACCAGCAAATGAGTCATAGAGGGAGCCTACCTGCTTAGTGGCCAAGGCCAGCACCTCTCTGATGGCGCTGAAAGGAGGCAGAACTGGCCTCTCTGACATGTCATCTGTGATCCCCAGCACCCTACAGTGCTTACCCTGGCAAAGCTGCTCTGGCACACAGAGATTTTGCTGACCTGATTTCCACACAGAGGAACAAGATGTCTAGCAAAAAATGTCCACATGCAGCTTCAGGGAAGAGAGCAATGGAAGTACCTTTTCTTCTTCCACAACCAAAACTGAGTCAGAGTCCCTCACATCTTTCTTTGGAGCATTGTCCCACAGATATAAATATTTGAATGTCATTTTGCACTAAGCACTGGAGCTAATTTTCCTATTCAATGATTCTGCCGTTTTGTAAAATGTGTACAATACGCAACATCATTTATTATAAAAAGCAGAGAGTGCAAGAAGATTAAAATTCTGACAGAGGCTTTGCTTGGCAAAAGAAAAAACTTCATATGTTTGTGAATCATTCCTGAGATAATCATACTCCTTTAAATACCATAAGGAAAACAGTTTTCATGTTTGTTCTGGAAAGCATCATGAATGTTAATATAAGACAAATACAACGTGTCCATTTGGGAGAGTTATGAATTTTTTTTCCTTCAAAAGATTTTGTAATGGCAGCATATAGATTTTGAAAGGCTAAAGACACTACTAATCTGAGACAGATTTGTGTGTGAACATTTGTACCATAAATCTGGTAGATATCACACTCAGTTTTAAAATAAAGCCCAACTGGTAGCTGTTTGAGTCACTTTGTACTCACCCCTCCTATGTGAGAAAGGTGTACACTTTTGGAGACGTTTAAGCTTATAACAGCACACTGCCAATGAACACTTCGAGGAATTCTAAAGGTTTAGAACTTATTTTGAAGGAGGAAGGAAGAGTAGAAGGAGTATTTGTAGTTAAAGAATTTTACTTAACAGTAAGATGAGTCACACATAAGCAATGGATACTGTTTCAATAGACAGAGCCTTTCAGTTTATGGCCTTCTCTATCAGCTACCTATGGCACAGCTGAAGCTTAATGTAAAACTCCAATACCTTTCCCACTTCACTTTCCTGATCCTTCTTACTCGTAGTTGATGCACAGGATTCTGGAAACCTATGCTGAATTCTCATCTCCTCAGCAAAGTTTTATGCAACTAGAGAATGTGTCATGTAACTTGTGTTGTGGTTTTCTGACATCAACAGCAAGTTCAATGATACATTTATCAGTCACAAATATATTGAGAGATAAAGGTATTTTTTTAAGGGTGGAGAGAGAGTATTTCTCTATACTTACAGCTGTCTTTAACAGTATAGCTGCTGAACAGACCTGTGTAACAGGACAAAAGAATGCAAAAGTAATTCGGAGATCAGGAATTATTCTTACCACTCGCCAGAGCAGATTTTTCAGAAAACTGCAGGGAAGAGTTTCAGGAAAATGGTCAGAAAACCCTTGTTAGGATGCAAAATCATCACAGATAAAGATGACAAGAAAATATTGATGCTTAAGACATAGTTTATATACTTAACACATTTACAAATGTCAAACTTGATCTGTGAATACTGGGAAAAAATGCTGCGGATGCTTCCCTAGTGACACCAGAATATAGGTTCCTTTCCATGTCAGCCAGTTTTGATACAGAAGTACAAGGTACATCACCATGTATCTTGCTGGTGGGAATCACTCCTGTTGCTACTGCAGACAACACAAAATTAAAGTCACAAGTATTATAGTTAGGTTATTGAGATAGTTGGAAAAAAAAACCAAAAACCAACAAACCAATCAAAATAGAACAAGAAAACAAAAATCCAAACTCCAAAAATTTCCTTCTTACATTATACCATGCATAATCACTTTTGAGAAAAAAAAAGAATGCGAAAGGGAAAAATGTCATCCTGGATATGGAAAGAGTTCTAAACCGTTGTATTCTGGTGACTACACAGAAAAGGAGGAAAGAGGTAACATGGCTGATTTTCTGACAACTGGAATTAAATACCACAACAAAGGGCCAGGGTGTTTGTTGATAAACTCTCATAAAGCAAAATCCAAATCATGGAGTAGAATTAACTATACAGCTCAAAATGCAAAAGAGAATAAATAAAAATATTTCTCTCTCTCATTTTTAAAAATATAATCTAACACTTTGCCAAAAACACATTCAGCAAGTCTGAACCATTTTGAACTCATTCAGTATAGGGTGTATTGATCAGCAAAGCCCACAATAGAGAAACAAAGCTCAGACACAAACAAGTAAATTCAATCAATTGAAGTTGCCCAACAGCTACCAAAAAAGAAAGCAAATAATTTGCACCATAGTATAGTTTTATGAAAGTGCCCTGGGTTCAGCAGCAGCAGTCATTTTTCTCCTTCTTAGTAGCTGGTGCTGTGCTGTGTTTTTGATTTTCAGCCTGGGAAGAGTGCTAATCACACCGATGGTTTTAGTTGCTGCTCAGTAATGTTTACTCTGACCAAGGACTTTCTGAGTCTCATGCTTTGCCCTGGGAGGAGAGGAAGCCGGAAGGAAGCAGAGACAGGACACCTGACCCAAACTGACCAAAGGGGTATTCCATACCACAGCACATCATGCCCAGGATGCAAACTGGGGGCAGTCACCCGGAAGGGTTAGATCACTGCTCGAGTAGGGCTCGGTATCAGTTGGCGGGTGGTGAGCAGTTGTATTCCTTGTTATTTCCCTTATCATTGTTATTATTGGTGGTAGCAGCAGCGGTTTGTGTTATACCTTAGTTACTGGACTGTTCTTATCTCAGCCCGTGGGAGTTACATTCTTTCAGTTCTCCTCCCCATCCCTCTGGGAGTGGGGGAAGGAAGGGGGGTGAGTGAGTGAGCGACTGCATGGTTCTGGGTTGCCAGCTGGGCTTAAACCACGACAGAAAGTCACATGGGTTGTTTCTGGAGAAGCATAGGGAAGGAGAACTAATATAAAACCAACCATTTTTTCCCACTCTACTAACTGTAATGTTTAACTTGCTCACTGGAATTTTACAAATCCAAATGATAATGCTGGAGAAAATATTGGTCAAAGCCTCAGGATTTCCTTTAATTATAGGAGTTTCAAAATGACAAAAGAAAGCTTGGAAAAAAAGCTGCAGGTTAAAAAAAATCAATTTAACGTGACCCAGAAGCATCAATGAGAAATCTAAGATACTGAGAAACACCTAATTCTCCAAAGGATAAATGTGGTTAAAGCCTTTAGTGATTATTAGCTTCTGGAATTATAATGTTGTACTGTTTTCAGGGAAAAATAAAATCTTATCTGTAAGTGTCTAGATGAAAAAAAAAATATTGCAAACCAAGTGGTTCCAAAGTGCCCTTTGGAAATGTTAAAGATTGAAGTTATAGACATGGAAAACTGCACAGGAGTAATAAGCTGATGTCTTTGTCTTGGATCAAATAATGAAAAACTATTCAAGGAGTTGAGCTGCTAGAACAGGAGACTGTGACAATATAATCCATTCAGCTTCATAGGACCCCAGCTTTGTTTTGATTTAAGCTCAAGGACTGGAATAAGCCTGTTTCAAAAATAGAAGCACTAGCATCATGGCTTGATTACAGAAAGCTTCTTATCTCCTCCTTCCTGCCTGTGAGCAGCTGTCAGGTATGCCTCACTTTTGATCGGAGAGAGGGAAAATGAGTCCTTTCTTGCTGGGGAGCTGAGGTTTCTTGTCCTGTGACTCCTGCTTGTACAAGGGAACAATTGAGTATTTAAAGGAAAAGCCAGGCCCTTTCTGTGGATATTACTGTGGAGGAGAGGTAGGCTTCCCTAAGAGGCAGGTTATGATAGGAGACCCAGAGTTTATCTCTTTGGCTATGTATTGTGGATATAGTTCTTTCCGACACATTTATCAGGAAGCACAATGGTGTTTATGCTACAGTGGAGATCATAAGGAGGCCAAGTAAACAGGTGAGGTTAATGGAAGAACAATTCAGAACCAATCACCATTATAATAGCTTCTATAGCAGAGCAGCTGTATTACAGGGCAGGTTAACTTACCTACATTGTTTGTTAAAATGTTCTGGTGCAAGAAATAGATATTTGCCCATATGAACACCAAAATCACAAAGTCCATCAGAAAATGACAGAAATTTCTTCTGTGTTCCCTGGTATGAACATATATGATAATGAAATTAAAGCCTGTATCATAACACAGTTGCTTCATAGGACCTCTGCCACAATATATGTCTCATTTTCTGAGTAGCCAGCTGGACACCATAGGGTTGGATTTAAAGGTGTATTTGAGTGCTTTCAGATGTAGCGGCAATCAACAAAAGCTAAAACCTAGAGGGCTATCTATATCTAAACATTCTTCAAGTTCTGATGGCTCAAATAAGACATGGTAGAATAAAGCAGCACATTTTACTTCAATCTACCTTTGTCTCCTATTTTTACTTGTAAAATACTTGATATTCTTTCTTCAAGATTCTCTTCCTTACATCAGCCTTCTTTTGCAAGCACTTTATACCATGCCCCACTAGCTTTATGTGTAAACTACACTTCTTTATCTATCCTTAGCTACATCAGTGTTCATAATTCTTTGTCTCTATGCAATCATTCCCTATCCGCTTCATTTTCAGTTAATTTCTCTCCCATTTCAATTAACTCCCATTTCACTTAATTTCCTCATTATCCCATGTTAATAAGACTCCTTGTCCCCATTTTTCCATTTTGCAGTGCAGATTTTATTCTCTCTACTTTTACATCACATATTCTTCCTCCACCCCTTTCACCAGATGCAGGCACAGATGTCACAGAAGATGGAAAAAAGACAGAGAGCTTCCCTGCTTTGTGCTTTAGTGCCCATACTTCTCCTGGTCCAGAACACCTACAACAGATGAAGTTCACGTTATTTCTGCAGCCTGAGCATGAATATGATCAATCGTGATGGAACATTTGGACATTATCACCCAGTAAAACTGAAGTCTCTCTTGAGCTTGTGCAAACTTCAATTACTTAAAGACTTGTATCTTGGCTAAATTTGTGCAGTATTTCAGACACTGAAAAACACATTCTGACACAAAAGGAACTGCTACCAAATTTAAAATTGCAGTTAAAGGGCTTAGAGGCACTATCAATATTTTGCAAGCTTACCATAATTATTTTTAAATTTAAGCTTGTTCTTATGAATGTTTTCTTTTCCAAGATTTGGTTTAATAACTAGCACGTAACATTTAACCAAACTTTAATCTTATCCTCTCATTACAAACAGTTAAAAGGTTGATTAACTCTCAGAAGAGCCAATGAACCAGTTCTGCCCAGAAAGATTTCCAGACAATGAATTCTAGCTTTTAAGCAGATATTGTTTAGGCTACAGTACATCAGATTAAGAGCCATATTGGGCCACTACCATTTTTCTACCTTAAAATTACATCTAAATAACCAGAATATTTCTTCAAAATAAATGCTTATATAAAACATCTGTTTTTCGCAATGCCTCTGCCACAGCACTGCAATTACAGTCAAGTTAATTCAGCTCAAAGACTCCAGACTAATAGGACTGAGGAAAGTACATAGTGAAATTTATTCTCTAATGATATTATGTAAAGACAAACCTATCACTTGCTGCTAGTGTTGAAATGCATGGCCTCAAATGAATAAGGAAACGTAAGTTAATTAAACACTACACTGTCAAGATTTTAGTGACCCCCGTCTACTGGGGAGCAGTGAATAACTGAAATCTTTGAATAGCTGATTAGAACAACACTCATGTACTAGTGATATTGTTTTAATTTAGTAGTTGGAGAGATGCTATGTTGGAAACATAAGAATTCAGAGCAATGGCTCTTTTGCTTTACTAGCCAGTAGATAACACATTGCACATAAAGGTTTTATAATTGTGCATAAATTCATGTTTGCAGAATGCTCCACAGATCCAAACAGGTTAATTTTACAAAGCCAGCTGCCTCCTCCCAGCTCTGATTGAAGGGAGAGCAGCAGTGGGTTAGCCAGCATGGAGCACTCCAGCTGCAAAGAATGAAATGCAGATCTCCATGGATTCTGTAAGGAACACTGGCAGCAATCTTCCTTACCCAGCTAAAATGTCTGCACATCCAGGAATCCCTGGCTGGAACAATTAGCTCATCCCAGTTACCTACAAGACAGCTGCTTCTTGCAGCCTGACCCACATGCGGCATCTCCATCTTCCATTCTGTCATTGCTCTTACCTCTTTACTGAGGACACGACACAATACAGGCATTCTTCTCAGTCCAGCATCCAATTCACTGGCACAGCTTCCGTGTTGCCCAGGTGGCAACAAGGCTTTTCATGTCAAACATGCACTCCTGGGGGCAAGTTGATGGTGCTAGGAATAGCAGTTTTCAGTCTGAGAGAGTTAATGTATTCATTTATGGAAAGTAGTATAGTCAACAAACAAGGCAGTTACCCTGAACATCTTCCAATTCAGTTTAAGACATGTCAACTCTGCTGGGAGGGCCAGCATTCCTAGAGGAAGTAAGAACAGCTGTCCCTTTCCTTTACCGCTTAGGTGGGACATGAGATATACAGTCCCCTTTAATGATTCAGTGAGATGAGCCCAAATCTCCTAACTACCAGATTTCTCTAAGTAAGATGAAAAACAGTAGTTATTTGGGGGTATAGCTGCAATCCTTCTTTTTGGTCTTTTTCTAAAAGTGTTTCTTCTAAAAAATGTTTACTTGCTTTTGTAGTCAGCAACAGAAACCAAAATCTTTTTTTCCCCTGGTGAAAGCCCAAAGCACTAGTTTAAAGACTCACTCTTATTTTCTTAAAAAAACCTCAGTGCTACACTTTGCAACTATAGAGCTGTAGACCCACCTCAGAACTATGATGTTTTTAGCTATCAACCTACTCATCCTCAACCTAGAGGACATGAGAACAGCATTAACAGGAAAGACTGGGGGCAACAAAATTCTAAACCTCTGTTAGTAAGTTTGTTATGAAACTATCCTGAGAGAAGCCTGGGCACTTCAGGTAAGAAAAAATATCTGCCTCAAGCTCCCTCAAGCCTTAAAACCTAATTTCTAGGGCACTTAATAAGGAAAAGGATTGACAGAGAACTTCCTTTTTCAGTAGTCCTCTAAATCTATTCCTACCTTTCTTCTGTGCCTGCAAACAAAACATTTCAATAAAACACTTGTGTTAAAATAACACTATTTTACTTTTCATTTTGTGAGTCTTCTGAACCAGCCTAAAAGGCCTCAGTGTTTTGAATTGATACAATTCAATATGTACAATCCAAACATCACATTTCAGTTTAGGTTACTCTGATGTTTAAAATTAAGACCTTAGCAAACAAGACTCCACTCTCAAATGCCTTCTGTACTAGTAAATAGGAAAACCCCACGAAGTGTGGGGACAGAAGATATAGAAAATTATCTTTTCCTTCCATCTCTATAGTTACTTCCTATGCTTGCTTCTGCTAGCCACCTTAAGAAGGAAGATATCAAGTAAAAGGACAAGCGATCTTGTTGCACATGCATGTGGAACTGTTTTCTCTACTTTTTGATTGGTCAAGCTCCAATCCAGGCAGGTACGTTTTTAAAAGCTGCCTTAATTCCAATGAATTCCAATTCACAAGTCAATTTTACTATACTGCAGTCCCTTATCTCCTGCTGTCATGATGTAGACATCAGCACCACGTCAGATTCCTTATCAGCATTTCTACAAGAAGCTCAGAGGGTATAAGTATTATCCATGTTTGAAGTTAGGTGTCAGTCACCTGTTTTTCAGTGTATAGCTAGTCTTGCTCATAAGTGAATAATCATATTCCCAAATACACTAAAAATGTCTGCTGAATAAATACTGGGAGGAAGACAAGTTGAGTATTTGACAGTGATTTTAATCATGGCAGGCTTTTTTTCATTCTTCCAAAGCCACAAAACAGAAGAGTTTTACTATATTGCTAGTATTTCCTTGTCATACAAAAAGCTATATGTAGGCTTTTCATTCTGCACCTTTATTCTACATTGTGTTTCAGAGAAAAATGGCAGGTTCATTCATAGGATACTCAAACTGCCTTTTAGCAGGTTGCTTGGAGATCTGACATTGATGACCATGTTTATTGATAAATGGTATTTTGGAGCAACAGATTACAAGACACTCTATAAAGATGAGACAAGGGGTTTATGTTTTCTGTAAAACTGAATTAGTAATGATCACATGGACAGAAAGCTGACAGCCAAGGCTTTTTTGTCTTAGCTTAATATGAATGAATGATCAAAATAGCCTACATTTTAGAAGGAAAAGCTCTTTGATATCCAAGTAGTAGATTTCAGCCAAAACCTGAGTCTTGTGTTATGAATAGTAACATTCAATAAAATGCTTGAGTATATGAAAATGCATTAGTGACTAAGTGTACATCTCCAAACAGTGATTAAACTAGTCATTATATTGAGTCAACATGTTTGAGAGTCACTGGAAGTCACCATCTGATTGACAGAGGTGCTTTGGGGAATGAAGCCTGAGCATGTTTTAGTAATTATGAAGTCTTTTCTGCTGCAGTTTGCTCTGAGAACGCTTTTGCACTCTTTCTACAGAACATGTTATTGTCAGATACCATATTGCCCAGGTACAAGTGTGATAAACGCAGTTATGATTCGTGTCAGAGTAGAATATGGTGTGGTCATTGTACCCTGTGTGGATCTGGCACGGT
>WYDI02009069.1:14597-27024 GCA_009867235.2 Psittacus erithacus | reverse complement strand
GAACTGTTCTTATCTCAACCCATGGGAGTTACATTCTTTCAATTCTCCTCCCCATCCCTCAGGGAGTGGGGAGAGGGGGAGGGCAGGTTGGGGGGGCGGGTGTGGAACGAGTAGGCTACATGGTTTTCTAATTTACGACTAAGCTTAAACCACAACATGACTATAAATCCATTATTACTTACTCTGTACACAGAAGTTATTTTCTCTGAGGATTATTTTTGGTCTGCAGCCCCTGAGAAGATCTAACTTCAGTTATAAAAAGCATTCTGGTTTATGCTGGCAGAAAATGGGGAAATAATTAAAAGGGAAGAAAAAGCACCCAAAAAATCTTATGAAGATCAAATATTCAGAAGAATTTTGTTGTAAAAAAATTTATATGTGGACAAGAAAGGCATATTACAAATATAAGTGAGAGAATTTCAGTAGGGCAGATATGTACTTACAATACTAACAGATAAGGGAAAGACATTTTATACAAAACATGACCTAATAGTTCTGAATGTGAACTGGTGTAAACAATAGTGAAAAACATATTAAAATAAACTAAGAAAAGTTAGCCACAATATGTTCTGCTAAGACTATCAATATGCAACTGCTACAAAATGACAAACAGTCCTCTAGATGGCAAGGTTACACATTCTTTAAGATGTCTCCATGGTCATTAAATAAAAAATAAGAATTTCACTGAAAAATACTAAAAGTAAACTAAAAATAATATATTCCAGTGTCAAAAACCATATTATAACCAAGGGAAAAACATTTTTCAAGGTTCCTTCATTGTAAGTAACATTATTATTAGGCAGATACTAGCAGTATGTAGACAAGGTAGTAACGTACATGTACACATCTAAGAAATCATTTCTGTGTCAAATGAACTACCAGTGACCCTAAAATAAGAAAATGCATAGAGTGAACAATCGCACAATGGCAACAGCAGCCTTGGAAGCACAAAGCACAAGCACAGGTTGAAACCAGAGGGGACAGAACTATGAACACAGATGGTCACTTACTGATCAATCTGAATGCAATCTGGGAAGGCTCAGGGTTTAGAAGACAACAGAAGCAATGCCCATGGCTGGATTGTGCTGATGAAGTCATTGGCAGGCTCTCAGAAAGGTGTGTCTCCTTAACAGTGGTGACAGAAAACGGGACTCTCCAGCTGAATGGGACTTTATGGTTTGAAAAATGGTGAGGGAAATCAGGAATTTCCTCAAGTTGTCAGCAACTGTCCAGAGATCACATAACTTAATCACACATGGAACTGTGCATCAGCCTATGAAAACTGCCCATAACTAATCATCTGCACAAGTCTGCAACAAAACCCACTGCTTCTGCTGGCTCCATACTTCAGAATCAGGAATCTAGAGCAGATGATTCCTAACCTGTAGCATACAACTACATATGCAAGTGTTGTCTTACTATCATCAAAGGGACTTGCATTTTTACATTTGGTCTAAGGTCTTGGTGATAGTGCTCTACTTGTCTGGTCACACACTTCTGAGGACTGGCTGTTAAATGTGGATGTCAGGCTGCAATTTTTCTTTCTAGTTTTAAGATGCCAGCTTTCAGTGCTCCAATAAACTGAAGGTATTGCAAGATTGAAAAGGCCAACCTGTTATTTCTCTGGAAATAAGAAATTACTATATAACACTGGTAAAAATTGTATTAAGACAATATAGGAGTAATTTCCAAGACTAATGTTGAAGTGTGTATTGTACTCTAAGCTCAACTGTACCTTTTGCTTAAAACTCTCATTAAAAAGGTTACTTCTACTTCAGATATTGCCTCCATGAACTGTGGCAGCAAAATTTGTTTAACCTCCATTTAAAGTGGTTTGGAAAAGCTATTTTTCAAACAGAGGCCTCAAGAAAAAGTGCTGCTCATCTTGTTCAAAATTTCCTCTAAACCATTTCTAACCTGATCTATCTCAAAAGCAGCTTATCTTAGTAACTGAAAGTGAAGGTTTTTTGAAAAATGTGATGACATTTACCATACAGGGCCATTCTTCAGAGGAAGGAAATTTTGCAGGAGTTATTTACTAGTAAACCAGAAATGTCACAATAAAGTAGCAGACACCTATATAGCATAACAGTATTTGAACTGCCAAATTCAAAGCAAAATTCAATGTGCTATGTCTAACCCTTCTGGCATTTTAGAAAGCTGATTACCTGGATTACATACACATTTTGCACCAGGAGACAGCAGTTCATTATGTTCTCATTAAGAAAGGCATTCAGACCTTGTAGCAAAGTATCCCTTAAAATGCCATTTATTGGAGCTAAAGCTATCTAAAAAAAAAAATAAAATAAAAAATAGACAATCCTACATGCATTCAACTACTAGAAACCCTGAGCTGGACAGCAGTGAACAGATGTCCAGCCAGGGCATGGCATGCTGCGCAGATTACATCAATATGTAATCAAAATGAGGCAACCTCATTTTCTTCTGAGTTCTTACAGGGTTTTCTTAACAGAAAATCATACTAGTTGTCATTTCTATTGTCAAATAAAAAGCATTTCACATGATAACTTGTTGCTTCTCTTTAAGATAGAGGCAAAGACATGCAGGTGACGTAATCACTGGTACTGGATGGGAGCTGCCTGCAGACCAAGTTTATCTTGTGGCCAAAGGACACACGCAACACAGCACTGGCCTGGATTCCATGCGCACAGCATGGCACAGAGCAGGACTGCATCCACACAAACTCATTGCTATGGGGATCACTCAATTCACAGTAGACCTTCAGTCGAGATCACAGCAACACAAATTTTTCTCAGAGAATGAAAATAGAAAGGAGAAACAACCTTTTTGAACATGCGGTCTTAGCTGACTTGCACAAAGTTAGACAAGTGGTGTTTGAAATGTCCAAGCACAGAAAGCCAGTTCCTTGAATTCTGTTTTACAAGAATATAGCAGAAATAGCATACTTTGCACTTACTTGAGCAACAGAGTTGTTTGATATTTAACTTGAGTAAAACTGTATGTTCACATGTGTTTAAAAAGCTACAAAAATCTTTGTCCTGAAAAGCAAGCCATAGAGTGCTTGGATTACCATTTTTTGCCATGTTACCTTACTCAAGTAGATTGATGATTAGTTAACGGGACTTAATAGGAACACAACTGGGCAGACATAAGCAGAACATTCATCTTTTCATTTATTTCACTACTATCTGATACTAAAAACCAACCAAACAAAAACTATAAAAGCCATTTTATTACAACTGTGTACTTGGTTGATGTGAAAATTAAATTTCAGGCTTTTTAGTGGTAGGTTATCTGCTTGGCAAGTTTTGAGTTTGTGGTTCTGGATTGGTTTTCTCAATTCATTAAGTCATAAAATACTGAATAATTCTCTATACCCAGGTATGGCTTAAATCCATGACTTAAAATTGAAGGCGCTCTTCAGCTGTGCCACATAGACATGAAAAGTGTTGTCTTGGTGCTCTTGCTGACACATATTTGCGGCAGACTTTATACAGCTCTGCAGTTTATGAATTACTGCACTGTTTCCATGGATACTTCTCTTCTCAATACAGACACAAGTAGTATCATTAAAGTTGAAATTCCCCAACAATACCACAACTAGACATTTTCATCCTCTGATGAGGATGATTAAATTTGAATAAGCTACTTGAAATGGAAAGGAAGTTTCCAGAATTAAAGTAGGCAAAAAAGGTTACCCTTCTCCTCACCTCCAAAAAATCATTCTGCTTTAGCTTAGGTCTTTAGCAATCTTTAAATCATAGTCCTAAATAGGAAAGGTGATTTGCTAAGGCAGCACTGTGTTATTGCACCTCTGTGATTTTTTTTTCACCTACCTGATCAATGTACTTTGTACTATTTGGCATTAGCTAGATAACTGCATACACATTGAGCAGTGGACCTGAACATTATTCCCTAGTTTGGAATATTTCTTTGCCACTATAAAATTTTCTTCATAACTTCTCTCTAAAACTATTGGTGCTGGGAAGGAGAGCAGACAGCAGACCTTTTAAGAAAAACAGGACACAATCTGCTGATCTCTGACATGGCAGAGCAGTTTTGACTGATGACATTTAGGATGGCCCTTCAAAGCTGTTGAGGGTATAAAGATCTCAGACTTCCCTGCTTCCCAACAGAAGCTATGCACACATGAGAAGGATGTCCCATGTGTATAAGTGTGTGGGAAGGGGGCTGATTTTATCTTCAAGCTGCCAGTCCCGCACACCCACCCCACACTCCGAAAGTCAGCTAGTTCTTAATTCTTCCAGGGCCTACATTTTGCAGCCCACACTTTGCAGCCAGCCACATGTACACAAACCCTGTATTGTCATGATACTTGAGTACTTCTGTTGTCAGGAGCAAGCTTTCACGGAGGAAAGAGGCTAGAGCACAATGAAGAATTCTAACCACACGTTAATGCAACACTGAGCTGGCTTGAAAAATACGCATGGAAAGCATTGCAACTGAAGTGATGGGTGCTTAAGAGGATGCTTGATAAAATGCTAGATAATAGACTAATGAGCAATGTGTTATTATCTGGTAGCAAATTAGCAAGGACCCACATAAGGCCACCAGTCATACTGCACCATGAGGGTGTGCATGCTGGATAACATTTTTCATATAGCATTCGAAGACATCATACATGAACTGAATGCCATAGTGCTGCTACCACCTATGGCCTAAATATCTGTTTGACTTTTGGCTAAATCAATTAGTAAGTCAATAAAAGCATAAAATTTTCATGGCAGAAGACAACCTTTAGGAAATAAATGGTACAACATTGAACTGAGTAGAGATGCATAGGATAGGTGCAAGGAACACATGGGTTCTTTGAGGTTGGTCAGCTGGACTTTACCAAATGTTCTTTTGTTACTGGTATTGCAGAGCTTTGCTTTTGTTTACAATTACTGCCTGAATAAAGATGCCTACATATAAAACTCAATCTTAAGTTGTAGTCCCTACAATGCCCAGGTATAATTACGAATTCAGAGAGAGACAAGATCTGTTTGGAATACTGCAACACATTTCAGAGGAAATTACTGAATACTTTTCAAAGAAAAGCTGTACAGTGAAATGTATTTTTGGTTTTTAATTGGGATTTCATCTTTGGTTTTGCATCTTTTTGTTCTCTTCCTTATCAACTGAGCTTGACAAAGACTCCAAATCTCTGATTAGACTGACAAAAAAGCAAATATTTCTCTTCACTGCTAATTTCACGCATCAGCTTTGCATTCTGTTTTTTCAAGAGTCTTTAAACTGAATGTAAACTGACTCCATTTTTCCCTAAGCATGAGGTAATGCCAATCTTCAGGCACTTACCCCTGCATATGCTAGCTTGGACACTCATCAAACTGCCTAGCTATACTGACTTCCACAACACCATATGGACCTACCTTAACCACTCACATGGTTACACTGCATTGCTGGAGATAAGTGCATAAACTTCATTCTCCAAAGGGTCAGTTAAAGGCACGAAACTAAAAAATCCATTTGAACTGCACTCTTCTAATAAGCATACAATTGATGTTCTGCCTGACTGTAATTTTTGATCCCTACTGGTACATCAGCTCCCTACAACTAACAGAATTGTGTAACTTTCAATGACAAGACACAGTCAAAGCCATGTCTCCACGCCCTGGGATAAATAAGATGTAGATGACTCATACACAGCATTTGAGAGAGGCAAGTGTCTTTTTCTTGAGAAAGGTATCAGTATAAAGAACCTAAGGGGGAAAAAAGCCCCAAAGAATACCATGCTGTCTAACTCTATTTTTCCTTTCTCAATAACAGATTAAAATCTTAATTATCTCTTCAAAGGCACTCCCAGTTCCATCTTCACAGTACATCCTGTAACCTCTAATGCAATTTTAAATACCTTTCTCTCCTAGGCTTTTTTTTATTTTGTATTTTTTTCCCTTGCACTGTTATAGTTTATCACTTTTTGAGATCCTTTATATACCAGGCTAAAGCCTGATCAAGTACCTATTGAACATCTGCCCCCTCCCACAAGCAGGATTTGAAGCTGTTCTGCTCTCAGGTGTTTTCAATGCTACACAATTTATCAGTTATAAATTCAAAGACAAGCTAGTCTAAAATGAGTTAGCATAAAAAAAAAGGACTCAATACACAGCCAGAAGCTCTGAGAACATGTCCTTTTCTCTCACTCAGACTTCTGTCAGTTTCTGAGAGAAACCTAAAGCTTTGAAAAATCAAATTTGAAAAGAAGTAGTACAAGAAGCAGTTATAGATTAGTTTCACATAAAATACCACTGGCAAGTGTTTGCTTTGTTACTTTTTTATATACTTATGTCACTGGTATCATGACTTAGCATCATGAGTTGAAGATGATTTCACTTGAGGCTCCAGGCTGCTCAATTGCTTTTTGCCTAAAGATGTTACATTTCTATATACTCTATATTTGTGTGCATCTGTATATAAGAGATGTTGAAAGTTTCTTTTGTTGAGATCTACAAATACAGAAAACTAGATCATCTGCTGCACTGCTGGTGGTTTTGTTACAGGCTTTAACAGACTGTCAATCACAAGGTATAAGCCTTACTGTCAGATAACTGTAGAAAGCCAGGTTTACCTATTCCTCCCTTTAATAAAGTGCAAACATATGTGATGTAACATAAAATCAAATCTCTCAGTAAATGAATTTGCAAAATAGAAATTGTTTTACCTCCTGAAATGGTAAAACTCAAAAGTCTCATAGGTGGTAGGATTATTCTGCTGCTTAACAATTATCTTCCAGTCACCGCTAGGATCTTGTCTTCAGGGCAGTCTCATGCGAAGAATCCCCCTTTCAAAAGAAACAACCCATACGCAGCTCTCAAACACACAGACAGATTTCAAAATGCCAACATGCTGAATAAGGACCATAGTTCTCATGGGATCCTCTATAGACTTGGATCCTGTGTAGATCTGAAGTACAATGTAGATTCAAGTGCCTTTTTGGAGTTTAAGAAAATCTCATCCTGCACACTCAAGAAAGACTTCTAGGAAGCCTTTTAACAGCTCCATTTGACTGTGATCCCACTCTTTCCCATGAGGGTTCATGGAAAACAAAGCAAGGGCCAATGTCAGCTCTCAGAAACTTGAAGGAACTGTAATTAATAGCAATAATGCTCCCATGATTTTAATAATTCAGAAAGGCTGAATTTACAGCGTTTACTCCAGCTTTGTTATAATCACAACATCTGTAAATAATAATTAGGCACAGAGTTTAGACCTGAATATTGCATCATATTTATTTGCAACTAAACTATGCAATTATATTCTAGTATATGTATTATATTCAAATTGTGTTCTAATGAAAGGATCATTATACAGTTGATACAGTGATGAGGAATACAATCCTCCCCACTAAGCCACCGGTTGGTATTTTGAAGGACAGGTCTGAAAGCATCAAGCCTTCTCAACTATGGACATTACAAACCCAGATTTCTTTCCCTTTTCCAAATTTCATCGTGGAGGTCGGACTTCTGCTTCAGCTAAATTGAATGTTTTTCCACTGCCATCAGCAGCATCATTTTTCCAGACATTATCAATGGGTCCAAGAAAATGTTCCATATAGTCTTATTCCTTTAGAATACAATGTTTCCAAGGTAACTGTACCCAGGAGATCTACTAATAGCAAAAAGTGGAAAATAATGTAACTTCTATTTCAAAATTACTTTTCTAAGGGGAAGAGGAATTGCATTCCCACAAACTTTTTCCTTCATAACTCTGTCAGTCTCTTTAACAAAATCAAAGAATTCAAAATTCAATGCTCAGGCTTTATATATAATCATGCTGGCAACAGACAGAGAGGATGTATTGGGATGCATTGTATTATAGTGCTAAGAGTTAGCTCAAAAAGAAAAAAAAAATGGGTGAAACTTAGTTATGTTTTGTGGAAGGTCAAAATGTTTCAGACAAAATAAGATCCAGCGAAAACTTCTGTCCAACTGTCAAACCAAACCTGCATGCACATTTTTTTTACAAAGTTTCATTTTTAATTTTTGTTATACATGGTTTTAAAAGTCTTAGAGAATATTTCAGTAAAACACTGAAAAAAAAGCTGGAAAATAAAACATCATTTAGAATTCTATCACTCAGCCTTATGAAAGTTTGTGTTAGACTGCCTCATGAGAGCTTAAGACCATCACGCTGGCCAAGATTTCCAGCACGGTTAACTCTCCAATGATAACTTAAGCCACATACAAACACTTGCAAATGCAATTACTTATGCAAACATTTACTCAACTACATTAGGGAAACATGGCTTTTTATGCATACAATGACACTGCTCATCTTATACAACAAGTCTTTAAAAACAGCCTACTCCAAATTCTTTGGTTTCGGCAAAATGACAAAAGTCAGACTAGAGGGATTTGGGAGATCCATGCTACTAAGCACCTTAACTTAATGGTTAAAAATGGTCACATTTTTTACAGAAATATGAACAGAGAATTAAAATACGTAAAACATATAAAATAAGCGGGCTTTTAGTAGCCTTTATGGCAATGATTGGCAAGGAAAAGGAAACAGAAGGAAAAAGGGAAAAGAGGGAAAAGTGAAAAAGGAAAAAAGGAAAAAGGATGCTTACCATCTGCAAAAGGAAGGCAGAAGAAATCCAACAGCTGTATCCTTAGAAGTGCACTAAACTAAAATTTTTGCACATATTATAATAAGGGCTACGGGCAGTAAATGAACTTTGGCAAAAGGAAGAAAATGGTCTATTGATCATTTATGTACTTGATTTGTCTGATTCTCTGATAGACAAACATGTAGGTATATTAAAACCATGATATTTTATTTGATAGATATTCACACATTTGCTGTTTGAAATATCCATCTGAAGCTGGTAACAGAATAAAATGGATTCAGATTTATGTTTCAGCCAGAAACATGAAAACATTGCCCTAGATCTATAGGAGCTCCACATACTTATCAATAAGAAGACATATAAGATTGTTAAAACAAATATTTAACAGCTAAGATGATACTGTGTTTTAGTTTTCCTCATTCCCTCTTCAATCTGATCCACTGATGTTTATTGTGTTTGCCTAAAATACAACTTTCCAACAGAGATCTTTATGGCAAGTGAATACGAGCCAAGTACTAAACAGCATCAGGCAGTCTGATGGTAAGCTACAGTTCACACTTCCTCACGAGAGAAGGGGAAAACAAGCCACATTTCAGTGTCAGCCCTTGCCATATATCTCCACCATGACATGACGCTCTGCTGAATCACACGGCACTTCTGAATCAAGTGCAGTGCAGTAGGTCTGTCATTTAAATACAGAAACAAATTGCTGAGGCTAAGCCACTGTGCAAGCAGAACTAATTGTTTTCAACCAAAATATTACACTTAACAAGCCTCAATAGAAGCTATAGTCAAGCTAGAGAGAAAATGATGCATTATAAAGCATTTCCTACAAAGGGAGTTAAAACACACATTGGGTTTCACTCATAAGGACCCTTCCTGGTAGACCAGATTTTACTACTTTTGCCTTAACTTCCTGGAGTCTGACAAATATTGGTGATCCAGGCCTTTCCAAGAATATAGATAAAAACAGTGCAACAAAAGTTAAAGAAAATGATGCAGTATTGCATTCTTGAACCATGGAGACTTTCACTGCAAAAACCCTAAGAAAACAAAATATCCAGTCAGACATGATACACTGTGGAGGAAATTGTAATTATACATAAGCTAGAGGGCCAAATGTTTGCATCCCAGATTCTTACAAAAACATAGGTCGTGAAAAAGCAATGTACAAGAGCACTCCAAGGCGATCAGACATGCAATTAGTATGAGGGTTGCACTGTTAGCTGTTTTTTGTTGTGGTCTGTAGAGACAGTTATAAGATTTACATTAACATCATAGGCTAGCAGGAGAATTAAACCCTTCTTTAAATAACTTAAAAGGCACAAATAACAGAAGATGGTAAAAAAGGCGTGAATTAGTTGGTAACCTGAAATTTTAGGCATAAGGCAAAAATAAATTTTAAGACAGAGGGCAGAAGGAAAAAAGGAAGTGGGAGAGACAGCAAGGCAGGAAGAAGGACTAACAGATTTGAGGTTTGGGCTAGAACGTTAGATACCCATCCACCTAACTGGGGTGTTCATGCATAAGCAGTGATGTGTGCCAATGAAGAATACAGACTAGTGTCTCAAAATTCCTCGGAGCATTCTCATCAGTGATGCTGTCCCCATGATTAGGATGCTCCACAATCAGGATGTCACCACTGCAGCTAGCAATCAGCTCCGCAGGTAACTAACCCATCATCAAAACTTCATTGCCACTTTCAAGTGTGCAGTCACTATCCCAATTCTCAGTTCAGGAAAACTAGAGCTCTTGCTGTACACCTATAAGCCACACACTTGAGCAAGTTAAGCGCACTTTGAAACCAGCTGTTTTGTATAACAGAATGACTATGATGTACAAATAATATTAATGTATAAAATAACTGATTCACTGTGTAACTGAACATGATCCTACAGTTCTGCAAAGAGTCTTCATTAAAAACAGAAGACAAATAGCAATGCATTTCACTCTTCTTTAATCACTTTAAAATGTAGTTTTTCCACACTATAAGGTCAATGGAAATCAGTTGGAAACATCACTTACTCTGATGAAAGCAGCATTTGCAAAATAGTCCATAATCCAAAAACTAAACTCTAAAACTTTAGAAGAGTCACCCAGAAAGCATACAAACATTTGCACATATTGCTAAAACCAAAACCATTTAATTCTACTTGTACTCAAGAACTGCAAAGACCAAAAGTCTCCTGCAGGGATACTTGTCCAGAATCATCAAAATAGAGCTAACAGGGTCTTCAAGGGGCCATCTAGTTTGTCCAGTTGCTCCTTGTGTTTTGCAAATGTCTTCTGTATGCTCTAAACACTCCCCTTGTGTTTCCTCATTCTCTTTTATGTTTTTTCAGTTGTTTGGGTTTTTTTTCTTGGTTAAATCACTCCAGCTTTTTTACTCTCTGCACAAAGCCTGCCCACTGTTTATTCTCTCTTCTCTTCCTGCACACTCTGTGTGCTGCTTCAAACTGGATGCTTCACTCTTACTGGTATCTCACCAAGATGGGTAGAGAAGAAAATGACTTCCTGTGTCACAGACATTCCCTTGGTTGTGCCTGTTGCTTACTGCAATGGCATGGTGCTGTTGATGTACAGTCACAAAACTTACCAGTTGTTCTCCAAAAAGAAATTGTGTAGTGGCAGATTGCCACTGCTTAAATAGAAGATTGCACTTATCCATATTACATTAATTCAGTAGCATACTTTTTTTTCTTATGATTTTCCAATAATATTTCAAATTCAAGTCCTGTCCTCTAATGGGTTTATACCCTTAACAAGCATATTCTTTATTCTGCTACTTATTTCTTTCTTAGGGACCTGAAAATGACCCTCCCAGAATGCAATGGATTTTTTTTTTTTAACAGTATATCACTGATAAGATCCCTTTGAGTACAGTTAATCAATAAGGTTTACATTTACTTTCTAATAGTTTCATCTCGAATTTATTTCCCCCCAGCTTATTTATGAAGATGTCAAAAGAGACAGATATCTCTTACTACATTCAAGATGAATGATTTCTATGGCTTTGTAACTCACAACAAGGCTTGTTAATCTGCCAAAAGGAAATTAGCTGGTTTTGACAAATCCATATTGCCTGGTACTGATTTCTTTGCAACCTTCCAGATGCTTGCAAATAGTCTTAGTATTTTAGAGACAGAAGTTGAGTGGCTTGATCTAAAATTTCTTATCTTGGCTCTTCCTTCCACTCCTATATTTCTCTACTATATTTCAGTACTTCTACTTTATTAAGATAAAAATACCCAAAGATAGCAGCTCACAGTTCTGAGATGGGATTAGTCATTTCTTTCAGTTGATGATGCCCAATATATAGCATGTCATAAGCCTTTCTACTGTGTCAGATTTGTCATGCTTCAGACTTTGATAACAGTCACTACCATAAAAACTAGAGATATTTTTGAAGTTATGCACATTTTTAAACTCTGAATCCAACCATAACATTTCATAATGGATTCTTTATTTTGCAAAATGGAACAAAGTTATGTGATCCTTTGAAATAAATCCTTCTCTATTTAAAATTAATTAATCCCCCTACTGTCTTCATGTCTATGTAAAAAACAGGTACTCAGAGACACCAAGAATAAGGTACAGGAGTCTGAATTTTCGAATCATAGAATCATAGAATAGTTAGGGTTGGAAAAGACATTAAGATCATCTAGTTCCAACCCCCTTGCCATGGGCAGAGACACTTCACACTAAACCATATCACCCAAGGCTCCGTCCAGCCTGGCCTTGAGCACCACCAGGGATGAAGCATTCACAGCTTCCTTGGGCAACCCATTCCAGTACCTCACCACCCTTACAGTAAAGAACTTCTTCCTTATATCTAACCTGAACTTCCCCTGTTTA
>WYDI02009069.1:2203-14497 GCA_009867235.2 Psittacus erithacus | reverse complement strand
ACTTGCTGAGGGCACACTCAATCCCACTGTCCATGTCACTGACAAAGATGTTGAACAAGACCGGTCCCAACACCGATACCTGATGGACACCACTCATCACTGGTCTCCAGCTGGACAATGAGCCATTGACCACAACTCTTTGCGTGCAGCCATCCAGCCAGTTCTTTATCTTTATCTGAAGTAGTTTCTTCCTTTGCAGGGATAAAAGGCTGGTGTAAAAAGGATGTCAACAGGCCCCTTAGTGAAGCACAGACAGAAAGGCAGAACTATCCAAGTAGAGTAGTTACACCTGATATGTGAAATGTAATTCTGGGGTTGACAGGGACTTCATAGTTCTTCCCACCTTCCTGATACCCCAAGCAGAGGGAAACCAGCCCATGCACCTCCCACCACCATGACCATCACCACCAGAACCTCTGATTCTTTGTTT
This sequence comes from Psittacus erithacus, assembly GCA_009867235.2. Classification (NCBI taxonomy): domain Eukaryota; kingdom Metazoa; phylum Chordata; class Aves; order Psittaciformes; family Psittacidae; genus Psittacus; species Psittacus erithacus. Next base: position 14,067 of record WYDI02009069.1, on the reverse strand, counting down.
TCCACAGTAATGAGTCCTACATACACGGGAAAGAAGTAACTCCTGGCATGGCTGGATGCTTAATAAAGCACAGTCATGAGAGGACGTACTATGGAGACCCTTGCACCAAAGCCTAAATCTAGACTGTTGGCCCTTGCAGTTAAGGTTATGTGGCCTGGGACACATTAGTGACATTTACACAGATTTACCTAAAACAAAAATATCAAGTCTAGAAAATTCATGAAAAAGGACAAAGCTGTTACTGTGCAGTAGCATTAGAAAATTGGTATACATGGAAAATTCAAAGGGCAAGCTTATAATTTAGGTTTCATTTTCAGTGAATACCAATTTGAAGTGGTCTGCAAAGTAGTCCCTGAGACTATGGGAATGATTATGCAAAAAAATACAACACCCATTTTTTCTTTGATATTTATTATATCTCTGGATGCATTCATCATATGCAAATATGCATTTTATGGTTTACTGAAAGACTTAGTTAAACTCTCTGTGTTTACTGTTCATTCTTGATATTTGATGCTTGTTGATTAAGGCGTGCAAGCAGCCTTTAAGCCACATGGATTTTCATCTCTAATTGGATGACTGAAACTTGTAAACAGAATCTTCTAATATAAACAGAATATTTCACTTTTTTTCTTAAGAGAAAAAATAACTGGACACAAATTTAGATTGTTCTTGGATTTTTTGCTATTGCTGCAATTTAAACCAAAATGTAGCTCACCTGCATTAATACAAATAAGTAGAAAGCAGAGAGTCCCCTGTTTTCTGGAATGCTTATTAGTTAAAAAAAAATCAGCCTGTGTCATTTACTGAGTTACCTGTCTGGCTCTGATAGCACACTCCCAAGACACCTAGGAGATGAAGGAATATATATTTTGGTATTACATTTATACAGAATTTATGAAGACAGTTTGAAATTTCAGAGAGCTAGTTTCAAAAGCAGAAGGATAAATAATCACATAAAAAAGTACAGTCTGTGCTTCTTACATATTAGATGATATCTTGATTGCTATTAAGACTGAGTAGCTAATCCACAGGAGAACTCAACCCAACCAGAGATCTCATGTATTTTATTATTCTTTCAGAATTATACAGAAATATGGATGATATCTTCTAACTTTCTCATGCTTAAAATGGCTTATAAAACATGTTTTCAAAAGAGGATTTTTAATAAAACCAGAAGCAAAAAACCTATTGAGTTTTCTACAGCACTGTTACACCTACCTTCCCATTATATCTTCTTTCAACACCGTGTAAACTAAGAGCCCTGTAATTTCAACATTTCCATCTGTAGACTGGGGGAAGTAATTTCAACTTTTACACACATGTTCAGATATTCAGCACCAGTGAAGTTAAAATGATTTATTCCTGCTAATATTCTTGTTTAATGCATTATTATATACATAGCATAAAGTCAAACACCCATAACGTGATTGCTGAAGGGACTGGATTGAAGGCAGCATCCTTTCTATAACTATCAGGAGTTATAGAAAAGGCTGAGTGCGACAATAAAGTAGGAAAGGAAAAGAGAAAAAAAGATCAACAAGGGAAAGAGAACATTATTATTATTGCAAGATCTGGAGAGTATTGTGAGTTTTGGAAGATGATTTCTAGGATCTGTTAAACCCCTTCAATAAAGTGAGACGGGCATACTTGTTAACCTGTTAGCTAAGCATATTATCGTGGCAAAGAAGCGTGAAGCAACAGTAAATGAAATTTGTCTGAATTATTCTTTCAGACCCCACTGAGGAACAAATAGCCACAGAGGTAATACAGAGTATTGTAAAGATGGTTTAAAGCAGTATATTGCAGTTACAGATCATGCCACTGCCATTTAAAATGAAAGCCTTAAAAATCTATACTTTTAAATGCTACACTGCCTGTGAAATACAGTAATTGTCTCTTCTACAGACAGCACAGATAGTTTTCGCTCTTATAATACATAGCTCTAGCCTCACACAGGTTAATTACAACTTCTGAAGGCAGACAGAAAATATTTCTTTTAAAATACTACAGCAATCTTTTCTCCTTGCCATAGAGCTTATCCATCAGCTGCAAAGCTGCTTTATTTTCTAAGGAATTCATTCAACCCATATTGAAGTCAAAGTCAGAATGGCAATGGGAACTAGCTTGGGGTCTTAATAACTTTTTGACCCTTGCCACCATCCCAGTTGATGATGGGCTTCAAGGATCTATTCTTAACACCAATTCCATTTTCCCCTCCTTTGAAAGAAGTAGCTAGGTAAAAGGGGTTTTTTTTGACATGTTTGTCTAAAGCACAAGGACTATAGCTGACAGCTCAATTCCTCAAGCACAATGGCACATCTTAACTGCAGAAGTAAAGCCTACTTGTGCATGACTTATTTTGAGCCAGCCAGAGGCTAAGGAGTGAACTTCTACAAGCACCAAGAGGTGATTCTAATCTTGCCAGCCTCAATCTTTCCAGACAAAGACATTCTTCTAGATCCTCGCCTCTGGGAACATGTGCTTTCAAAAATGTATACATTGAAAAAACAAAAGGCCTCTGTCAAAACAAAGAATTACTCCAAACACCAAGCTGCCCCACCTACCCCCTGCCATCTGGCTGAAGATGGGAGAGTAGAAATTAGCAGAGAACATCTGATTCATCACTCATTAAGCCTAAATAACTTTTACCTTCTTGAAAGGTAGAGGTCAGGAAGTGGGAGGGAGAAGCAGAATATGCAGAGGGCAATGGGAAAAGGAGGACAAGGGTTGTGTCTTGCTTGGGAGATATGGGGTAAGTAGATGGAGAGTGTGGGAGGAAAAAAGTGCAGAGCTGAGGAAGAGTGGGATGAGAGTGAAGGACACAGGCAGAAAGAATGAAAAACTATTTCTAGCACCAATTAGAGCTGCACCTATAAGCCCAAGATGAGCCTTTCCCAACTACCCTGTGTCTCCTTACATAATGTCCTGATCTGGAACCAAGAGAGCTATAGGGAATAAGTCCAGTAACTGTACATGGACTTTGCCTCAAGAGGTGAAAAATACGCATGATTTCACCTTAAAAATGTCACCCCAGTGCAGTGCTGAATTTGGAAGCTCTTTAATTAAATGTTTTCTTTTTTTGATAAGTGGCTAGTAAGTTCAAGAACCTCAAATGACAAAAAACTAACAGTAAATAAATATACAGTGCATCAGAAAGCTATTTCTAGAACTCCAACACTGAGAGATTGTGCAGTGGCATTACAGGATTCTTTAGGTAAGTAAGCAGTGTAAGTTTGGAATAGGGTGGCTACAAAAAACCTTGTAAGGCAACTGATCTTAGGCATGGATTTAGTGATTTACATTAAAGAAAAAGATGACACTGTGTGTACAACATGCACACTATTGCTAAACTGCAACAACACAGGAGTTGATAAAGTACCTGAAAAAAGCTGAAAAGAAGAAATCACAATTGAACTTCAAGTTAACAACTTCAAAGACGAAAAATATGCAAGTTCCCAAATTCCCTTAACTGTTTACATAATTGATATCATAACCATATGCTAAGTCAATCTGCAAGTATGTATTTATCTCAATGAACAGTCTGGAAAGCTTGCACAGCACGTAAAATATCTATCAGACTTAAGGAGTCTGCCCCTTCTTTACACATCAAACCACAGGAAAGGTGAAAATGTCTAGGACTTCATAAGAGAAAATGAAATGACTCAGAGATTATGAAATCAAATATAGTATTTTTTCAGAAGTTCTTTGAGAGTGATTCAAAACATACCAAATACCAACCAGTACATATGAAATAGTCCTCAGACTAGAAATTCAGACAGCTTGTGAAGAACAAGAAAGCAAGGGTAAAAATCCCTATCAATACCAAAACAGCTATAATGTCTTTTCTTCTTTCCCATTAAATTGCTGTGATAAATGTATAACTTGTAGAGCTGTTTCTTAGGGTAGAATTTTTGAAAGATGTTTCATTTTCATTTACAAAAATGCCACCTCCACAAAAAGGTGAGAGTCATTTGCTTCTTGAATTGAGGGACATTTCTTCAACCATGGAACATACCTTAATATCACTCATCTATTTTCTTCCTCCAAAATATGTGCTAAACTGCTGTATACACTAAATGTGCAAACACAAAACAGTTAAAAGGCTAATCCATACCCAGTCATATCAGCTTGACACAATGTGATTCTCTTATTACTTGTTTCTGCAAACAAAGAAAAAGTCGAACCATTCATTTTTGTCTCAGTTAAGAAGAGGTCTCTGGGAGGAATGGAAAGACTTTTGAGTGGGAGAATAGTGAGGGCTTTTTTTTTTTTTTTAACTAGCATTAAATAAAACAAATTCTCTTAACTGAGATCTATTCAAAGATGAAAAGAACTCCTTCACAAATTGTTAGCATCTCCACCTCAAGTGTCACTTCCACATACTAATCAAAATATTCCATGCAAACCAGTATCATAGAATTGGAAACATTTTCTCTCATTACAAGCTGGATAAGCCTAACAGTGAGACCTATGAGCTTAATTTAATAATGCAATACAGTTTGATACTTGTCCAAAGAGTATCCAAATTTATGGAAAGTGATACCTGACTTCTATTGAGCACACAAGCAAACACATTCAGACACTAAAACAGAATATGTCCAGACTGTATAGTAAGAGCAACACAACTGAAGTTTGTGTGTTAGTAAATATAGACAGGCTCTTACTCCAAAAACTGCTAAGTATTTATGTACGACACTCACTAGTTTGGCCATGTCAGGAAAGGTTCGGGGTTTTTTTAATGCTTTCAGTTGGGTACAGTATACAGGCAGTGCAAAATGTACTAATTCCCATTCTAATTTCCAAATTTTGCATATAAATAATTTCTGTGTGGCATTAACAAAAGAACCAAACTCCCAACCTCTTCAAACAGAAGAAAGGATACTTTTTTAAAACAACATAAAGGATTTTGAACAAATACAGATTATTATAACTAATCTGTTAGATTTGGAATATGATGTGTTGATCAATATATGCAAAATTCAGGCCTCTTCAAGTCAAATATTTCCCTCTGGTCTACCTCTGACAGAAAGATGAGGAACAAACTGATTTGGCAAAGTATGAACCTTCTGGAATCTTCACCTACTTTCAGGAATGAGCTTCAATGCAAACAGTTTTGAAGAGGTGAAAAGTGTTTCTTACTATTCATTCCCTGCCAATCCAAACACTGCTGAAACACCAGGAAGTGACAGTTTTCAAAATATGTACATGTTTCCAAATTTGAAAGAAAAAACCCACAGAAATTCTCATATAGCAAACTTTTCTCAAGAAGGCTGTGCTGGACGTGTCCTGGAAATACACAACATTCATGCAGCTCAGGTACATATTCAAATTCCTCAGTATTTATCTCAACTCATAAAGCCCAAATACTGCACCAATCTGTGCCTTCTTCTCCATTTCTGATTAGTATCACTGATGTCACCTAGCAAGTGAAACTATCACAGGTTTCATTTCAACACCAGCTACATGGAACTGGCCAGAGCTGCTAAAAACTGTGAATAAAGAAAGCAAAGGTAAATATGAACAGGACTACATGCGAAACAGTAGTTGTAAAAGCAGAGGAGATCAGAGCCAACAAGAATATTTTAAAAGGCAGTGCTGAATTGTTCAGTGCAATAATCTCAAAGTGCATTATTAAGAAGAACTAATATTTCTTCTACATAGCTTCCTTTGCAGAAAATTACTAGCATTCTCAATTTCTAAATAAGAACTAGAATAGTAATAAGCCAGATCCAAAGCCTACCAAAGGCAGTAAAGCTCTCTGTCAAGATACATCTATGACTCCAGACTGAGGAAAAAAGTTGTCTCTCCAATTATCATGGATGCAATTTTTATGCCTACGACAGAGAAACATAAGGCCTTATGTTAGAGAAAAGAGTGTCTGTGCAACAGATTGTGGTCAGCCCATGAGGCATCACTTGTGCTAGTAACAGTTACATGAAGACCTAACAGACTTTGCCTGTTTTTTAACATAAAAGTCTGAAATGCAAGAAAACCAAAAATTAAATCTTTATGTGATTGTTTTTCCATCTAATCCTAGATACAGTTAATTAAAGCAGAAAAATTGTGAAAGTGGCAATTCAAGGTACCTGGTCTAATAATAGCTGATCTATTAAATCCTAGCTAATACACTTTCATCATTAAACCACAAAGGTTTATCCCTGAAATTGCTTCAGAGAAATCATTTGGAGAGCTATCTGATGTAACACAGTGAGCTAAAATCATGTTCTTAAACACTGATATGACTTGGGGAATTTACCAGAGACCTATATATGTAATCTGAAATGCAGGGCATGAAAAGAAATAACCCACAGAGTGTAGTTACAGAATAAAAACACAATTATCAGTAGCAGTGAGCTCCTGTCTGTCACACTTGTCTACGATTCCTGCAGGAGAGAGAATATTTGCTCGGATTCCCGTATTTATTTGCCTGCCGCGCTTGTTTTGATATCCACCTGACAATCTGCACAGAATGAGCATCACGGGCAAGTGGTGAGGAGTTTCAGTGCCGAGATGAGATGAGGGTTGACTGCATTACCATTTTAAATAGCCTGCCTGTCTAGTGCTGTGATCTCATACCTGCCTTACCTGTCACACTTCATTAACCAGCTCTCACCACAGCCCTGTGCTGCTGAGAGCCATGCTCAGCCCTTTGCTCTACATGACAGCTGTGGTTACCTCTTTCTACTGCAGCAGATTCCCCGTTTTCCTTCCCTCCCTACACCCTACACCAAGGGCACTTGTGCCAGCGTGTGCAAAGGTACGCACGCAAGCTGCGCTACACTGCACAACTGAACATGCCTGGGCTGTGAAAGGTTGTTTGCTCTTTTCAGCCTATTAAGCAAGAAAGCCTTGAGTGCTTTGAGGACCACTCCTAGGCTAGGGCACAGGAGAGAAATACAGAAATGCTTAGTTCCTTGCTGTGCCTTCGATGGCACCTCTGAGGCAAGGGAGACAGGTCACAGTACATCTAGCCTGCAGTTTACATCAGGGTTTGTTTACACAGCAGGCTTGCAGTAGCAAAACACTGCCTGCGAGGGAGTTCTCTTTCTCTTTAAAATATATATAACAGAAAAAATAAACAGTACCATCAAACAGTTAATAGAAAGACTGATAGTAGTATAACAATTCCTTTCTTTCTATTTTAACATTGAGTAGCTGGACTAGCTTCTCTAGAACACAAGCAATTCTCTGACATGAGAACAAAGGTGCATTTTTTAATGGTGCCACTTAGGAAAACAGAAAAGTTTCATTTCTAGATGAACATCCACAAATTCTTCATCTGACTCCTTGCATGAGATAAGTCTGATCCTACAGTATACTAAGCAAATACTAAGTTTTCCTGGTTTTGTGTGTCATAATCTTAATCTCTTGAACTATTGATGCTCAGTGAGTTCAAATCAGCTGGGTGCTTGGGAAATAGTGGGCAGGAGAAGTGAGGTAGTGATTTCTGAGTCACTTTCTCTCCCTGAACATAACGTCAGTAATTACATATAAACCCAGTGGTTATACGGCCTTGCAACAAACTTGTTTGAGATCCATTTCACCACACAATACAAAGTATTACAGTGTAAAATGTATCCTTTTCTGAAATTATTTAGGCTGGGTTTTTTCCTCAACAGTGGGGAGTAGAGGTTGAAGCTTTTCCTCCTTTCCCTGCCCCCAAACAATATGCTGACACTAAAAGTGGCAACTGGAATAACTAGTAACTTTTGGAACAGCTACCCTGTAGCAGAAACTGTTTACTCTGTGAAAATACCCATTTGTCATTTTTTTACAGTGTGCTTAAATACATTTTAGCTACTGTCACTATCACCTGAGCTCCAAATGTTTGAATTTCTTCTAGTTAGGTTCATATATCCCTACATAACAATGCAGTTATACCACAGAGTATAAACAAATGCATCTGAGGAAAATGAAGATTTAAAAATTAAAACTTTTATTTTAAATGTCAGGAAAGAATTAACAATTTTAATTTAGACAATCTCCAGTATTTTAATAATATAGTTAAAATGTAAACAACATATAATTGCCTGCAGCAAATCAAAAATATGGTCCAAGACGGAAAGACAAAAACATCTACCATTTTCTTTGAAATCTTTTATTTTCTAGTTACAAACAACTGAAAGTTTAAAAACTCAACGTACTAGCATTTCAGAAATCTGACCAACTCTAAAACTGGAAGCCAGACCAATGTAACAGAAGCCAGCTTGCTTTCAACTATGGTCACAATCAGAACAACTCATATATTGGATAACGATGGAATACTTAATCACTAAAGAAAGTTTCCTCAATTTTCTCTGTTATTAACTGGGTTTTGTTCTGAAATACAAAAATCTTTATACCACTAAAAACTTGAACAGAATGTTATGTACTGCATAAAGGTGGACTTACACCTAATAGTTTAGGCTTTGTAATATCTTTTTTTTTTAATTTATATGATTTTTCTTGTGTGAAGAAAATGTAAATCTAAGAGTTCCTAAAGAATCAGGGAATTAGATAAGATACATGGTTTAATAAACTGCATTTTAGAATGAGATCTTGGTTTTCCTTGAAATGAAACACTTGGGTAGAGTGCATGACACAAGTTCAGGTGGTAGAGGTAGAGTTCTTATCTGTGACCTTCCCTTGCTCAACCAGGTTTCTGGAGGTTTTAGGGCGCTGTAAGGCTGTTTCAGTAAAGGAACTGTCTAAAAGAACACATATCTCCTTCTTCATTTGCCTGCCTTTGACACTATTTTCCATGTCCCTACATGAGGATAAGGCTTTCGGGAAAATGTCAATATCAGAATTCAATTTCTCTACAGTTATGAATTTATCTTTGAAAGACAACCAGCATCACAAAAATCAGCGATTTCTAAACCTATGAGGACTCTGTAGTTGCTCTGTTTGGCCAGCTTTGAAACTGCTTCATGCTAATAATCAGTAGAAAAAGCAACTTTGGGAAAATCCTTTTGAATAAGCAGTAAACATTAATTTGCACTTCACTAATAAGAAGCTAAAAAGTACCCACAGCACTAGAGCATTACTTAAATATGTGTCAAACCTGTGAATAGAGCGTGGTACACAACATGCTACAAAATATTGCAAAACAAAGCAGCATGTACACCCTAATGATAACCCAGACAGACCTTAGATAGTGTCATTTCCACACTTATGGTCTTCATTAAATCATTTGCTGCAGCTGTATATGTTTATGCAACAACAGAGTCTCCCACAGGGAGTTGATTTAAGTAGAAGGAAAAGTGGACCATAATGAAAAGATACAGGTGCTTCATTCAGGCTCATAGAGTTGATATAAAATTCAGAGATGCTGCTTGATACAGTGCCATGAATATCCACTGTAATGGCTCTGCATAATGATGGTCCCTTTGACAAATATGAGATGCCCTATAACATTTACACCATAAAGAATGTTTTAGCCCTTGCCTTTCTATAGTTTATGATTGCCATCCTTTAAGACCAAATAACAGTTACTGATTGAGTGGATTAAGGTTTAAGCTTTTTTTTTTTTTTTCCCAACATGAATGATAAAAGGCTCATTTTTTTCTTATACAGTGAAATGTTAAAATGCTGGTAAAAGCATAAATTGTATTAAAATGGAACATTCTGTGAAAAATGTCAGAGCATCACAAAAAGGCAAGAAAATAATGCATTCATTTTCTCATTCACTTATAAAATCTATAAACTACAGACCCCTTCAGGGAGCATTAGATATCATGTATAGTATGAAAAGGAATGGCTTTCAGATAAGGAAATTAATCAGCATGAGTTCTGTGAACTACAGATAATAGTTACTGAATGGTTTTTAGGCTCCAAAATCAATAACCTGCAGCTGCTCTCCCTTTGTGACCTCTCCAGACATTGTAAGACATAGCAGGGGTCTCTTTAATTAGAATTCAGGTCATTATAAAAAGTGACACTCCAAAGAGCTGTTTGAAAAGTTTGAACTTACACTTTACTACCAAATTTGAATCAATTCTAATTAACATATATTTTAAAAACCCTACCCCTTATGAAAACAAAAGAACAACCTCTGCAAGCTTCCCCTGTCTGCATCTGTTCATATCACCATTAGCCCTAACAACAGGGTATCAATATTACTGGTCAGCTTTCAGGCACTAACACAATTGCTAGGGGCATGCAGACCTTCCTTGCCCATCTAAGCTGAGGCTGGGGATCCTACAGCCAGCAGGATGTCTGGGTGGACTGACTGCAGAGACCAACACCATGTCTTCATGTCCTCAGCATCAGTTCATGCATGTCACAGAGCTGTCATTGGACCCTTCAACTTCTAGATCTCCAGCCCAGAGGTGAAAGCAGGATATCAGAGTCTCTGCCACCTCTGTTTCAGAGCCAGATCCAAAAAGTTGCTACTCTGAGATCACATTTTCTAGTATCTCTGGCCACAGGACTAACACAAAGGAAGCTCTTGAATTCTACCATCTCAGTGTTGAACCAGTAACTCAGGCTGTGGGCTCATGCACTTAATTCAGAGTGATCTTACTCATTTTTATTCTCTAAATGATTCACATTTCACACATATGTACTGTCCTGTCACTACAGTGGCTTAAAGTTATTTATTATCTCTAGAACTGGAATTATAAAATACAGTCATTTACCCTAAGGAATAAAATCCATAGCACTTTAAGCAAGAAAGAGATCCATTCCCCTCGTTCTGCATTTTTTTCACACATTATGTTCTACATTGGGCCTTGGCAGGATGAGATATGTTCTGCTGGAGATGCTGTCTTTCAGATAATGAGACATAAGGCCAAAACTGTCACTTATGTCACTAAAATACCTCATAGCGCTTCTTCAGATGCTTTTCCAGGACATAACAAGATATAATAAAGAATGATACCATGCAGAAAAAGAAAAAACAAATAGTCCTTAAACTGTAAAATCATTCCTAGTAGTTTGTAGTAGGGGAAAACAACAAAGATCATATAATCACTAACTTGAATAACTCAAAGAAAAAATAAAGCTCTGAAATAAAAGTGAGGAAAAGAACTTTCATTTTCAGAGGTTTCCCACAGCAAAATCGGTGAACAGAGTTAGTGTAACTTTTTACTAACTTCTCAAAGGGAAGGCAACCTCTCTTGGGTTAGCCAAATGGATCCCTTGGTATGCTCCGATTTAAAAACTAATGAAAGATTCAGAATGAGCACTAGAGATAGGCTTGACGAAGTTAGGTGTTGAGGTAACTCGTTAAGGTTCCCAAGCAGATGAAATATTAATTGGTAAAATATTTTTCTAGAAATGATCATAGACTAAAGAGATGCCAACAAAAAAGTACAGTGACAGAGAAAGACAGAGAACGATTGCTGCGCATCATTTCTGTCCCTTGCAGATCTGAATCTACTTTAGGAGCTTTACTGATATGAGACAGCTTTGCCTGCAACTGCCAGAAAGTTATCATCACCCCACAACGTTGGGAATTAAGTGCTTCAGCTGCACAATCTTTCTCAATGCTAAATACATAGTCTCCCATCACAGAATTTGCCTAGCATGACCGCCCATAGGTGCAGGAGTCTTGTGGAAAGAGCAGGTCTCTTTTTCTCTACTTAATAAGCCCCTAGCATGTGGCGATACCAGACAGTCATTCCAAACAGCAGAGAGATCATCTGGCAGTGCAACACAGACAAAAATAAGCAGTAACACAACAGGATTTTCACAAAAGTACAGCACCCCATTGTTGTGGTTTAAGCTTAGTCGTAAATTAGACAGAGCATGTAGCCTGCTTGTCTTCCCCCCACAACCTGTCCTTCTCCCCACCCCCCCCAGTCCCGGAGGGATGGGGAGGAGAATCGAAAGAATGCCACTCCCACGGGTTGAGATAAGAACAGTCCAGTAACTAAGGT
>WYDI02009068.1:3004-17363 GCA_009867235.2 Psittacus erithacus | reverse complement strand
TTATTATTGGTGGTAGCAGCAGTGGTTTGTGTTATACCTTAGTTACTGGCCTGTTCTTATCTCAACCCATGGGAGTTGCATTCTTTCCATTCTCCTCCCTATCCCTTCTGGAGGTGGGGGGAAGAAGGAAGGGGAGTAAGCGAGGGCTGCGTGGCTGAGTTGCTGACTAAGCTTAAACCACAACACTTATCTATCCACCTAACTTTTATGTCGCTCTTGATTAAGTAATTGGCAGAATTCAGAATTCTCTTCCTTCTTTCAAAATAGAATTCCAGTTCTCTTTACATTCTCAGCTCCCTGCAGTATTCACTCTGAAGTCAAAATATTTGTAAGCCATCCAATGTCTTCATCCCAACATAAGGCAAACAAATTCATAGAAAGATGTAATGGATTTCTGCTATTAATTCAGCCCAATACTATAAACGCCATAATGGGATGTGTTGACAGAATCATTAGAGTTGGAAGGGACCTCTGGAGATCATCTGCTCCAACACTGCTCCCAAGGCAGGGCCATCTACAGCAGGTTACACAGGAACATGTCCACACAGGTTTTGAATGTCTCCAGAGAGGGAGACTCCACAACCTCCCAGTACTAACCAAATGTTGTCAAATGGGAATCTGTGAGATAAACTGCTCTCCCCCACCCTCAGGTGAAACTAAAGATTAGTTTTTGTTCTATTAGGCCTGACTATAGGCAAGTTGCTGCATCAAAGAGGCTGTGAAAATGTAGTAAAGAAGGGGTTCTCAGGATGCAGTATGAAGATGTGTGAAGAAGTTAGTTACTACAGATTTCTTTATTTGAGTCCTACCTAAGCTTTTACTTTCATCTCTTCTCCCTGTAATCCCACAGCATCCATATTTTTAAGCACCCACAGGGTAGTGCTGCCACACCTCTCTAGATGTGCCCTGCACTGGGTGGGGTGGAAGCACTAAATGGATTAGGTGATGCAAAGCTTCAGCAGTGCTTGGTCTCTGCCATCCAGGAAAGGCTTGTACTCAAAGAGGTTCTGCTGAAATAGAAATTCCCTAAGCAGTAGCTGAATATGAATGTTTCATTGCCATATTGCAACACTACACGCATGCTACAGCTACCAATATGGCACTGTTATTCTTAATATTTTTTTTAAGTTTAATGGAATGGAAACACTGGAAATGGTAGAAGTAAAAAGGAGGTGGTTAAAAAGGCTGCAAGACCTGGAATGACGACAAGCAGGGATGTAAAATGAGGGCAAAGCCAGTGTCAGCTATGATACGCTTACACTAGGCAGTGAGCCACACAATATAGTGCCTGCAATTAAACATTCAAACAATCCTGCATCAAATCTGCAAGATTTGAGCTGAAATGCATCAGCCAAAAAATTCAAGAGGCTTATCCAATTATCAGATAAGTTAGGCGGCATCCTAAATAACAGACATATAGATCTTCCTCTTGCTCTTAAAACCCTTCTTCCAAAGTTTCTTAACTTACTTGTGGCATATCAAAGATTTACTGCAGCTATAAACCCCTGATGGAGCTCTTGATTATGGTTATAACCAAACAAGATACACACTTTCCATTAGCTACCACAAAGCAGAATACTTACCTGATAAAAATTGCATCTATAACAATAAGCTGTAGGGAATAAAAGCCTGTATAAACTATTTGTTTATCTGCTCTTTGCATTTTGTGTTAGACAATTTGACTTCAAGTTCCCATCAAGATAAGCAAAGGACAGCTTGAGGTTGAAAGCTTATCCTGCAGGTTTCACTGAAGAAGGTGCAAGTTTAGCTCATTTAGGATGAAAGCAAAATAGAAAAATAGCTCAAAAGCTATGCAGCACACAAGTATAATTTGATGTTTGTTAAACTGACAGATACAATTCTTTTATCAATCAGGATAAGCCACAGTTTAAATATTCTGCATACCACATCTGCACCTGCTTTTACTACTGCTAAGTTTCTTTCAAGAAGAAGAAAGGACCATTCATACTACACACTCTCCTAGATGTATAAAAATTACAAAGCCCAGTTGTTCTTGAAAAAGGTTCTAAAAACACAAAAAAACAAAACCTACCAGTGTAGTGAAATTCTTTGGTTGGTGTGTGGCCTACTCATGTAGAACAAAAACTCACATCAAAATAAGCAGTATAAAGCAAAAGTTCATAAATATTTAATGCCTCTTGCCCCTTTTCTGCTATGCTATCCCTATATTTAATTCATCTAGTTACTGTATTAACAGTCTTTCTTTTTGCTCTTCCCTTCAGTTTAAAATGTAAAAGTGACAACGCTGCAAACTGACAGTTAATTGCCAGATTCCAAGCACAATGACAAAGTGCATATCAACATATAACATGTAAAGCCTCTAATACTTCAGAACAAGCAAATCATAGAGTGTCAAGAAGTGTTAGGCTGACAGCTGTACAAAGAATTTTATTTTTCTCCCATAAGACAACAATCACAGCTTCCACTGATGGCAAGAACAGCAAGAGCAAAATCCATCAAAGCTCGACATGCATAGCATTGCTGACATGACTGCAATACCTGTTGATACTGCTGGGAGATCCCGCTGCTTACCATGGTCTCAGTTCTCCATCTGCCTTGCTGGATACTTTATCTAACGTACATTTCCTGTTTCTGACATCTTCGGCCTTACTAGGTAATGAGTCAAATAAAACTGCAAGAATAGTCTTAGACAAGAAGTAGAAAAGATCTGATTCTTCTCTCAGTACTTTTATACTGGATTATTTGTTTTGTTTTATCATCCAGTGTCCACTGGTAAAAGGATGAGAAGAATCCTAGGAAAAGGGCATTGTCTTGTTTTGTTGGTTATCAGTCTGAGAAGACTATTTGTGGACTTAGCAAAATTGAAACAAGACCAAAATGTCACTGAAATTCTGAACTACAGACCCCAACTCTTCAAGCTGATCTGCCCAGGCAGATCTTTCCTTCTGTCTCTATCTTCATGTAAGAGTTTCTCTAATGTTGCACCAAATAAAGTATTTTAGAAAAGGATCTGGCCAGCAGCAACTCTCATGCTATTTAGATGTCTCTTTTAAATGCACATGAGATAATTACTTCACCAGACAACTAACGATTTCCCTATACTTCTTTGATTTTAGCTACAACATGGATGAGCACAGTAATTTTCCACCCCGTAGTGAGGAGCAACTGAGGACAATTGACTGTTCTTCCCAAACCAAAGTTTAAGTTTAATGCAGGCAAGAGAAATCACTGTAAATATGATGTAATAAATCTATTATCATCTCCAAGAAAATTCAACCATTCTCATAATTGCTGGATCTCGATAAACACAATCTAGTGTATTAAAATCATTTATCGTCAAAAAAAATTCCTTTGATATTAAATCTTTGGAAACAGTTGACCCCTACATCAATTTCATGGCACAAAGTTTTTCCAACAAATTCAAGATGTATAGTGCTTTTTCAAGGCAAGAAACCTCAAGACACTTTTAAAGAACATGTAAAAAAACCCATAACAATAATAAATTCAACTCTAGTGTACAATGTCAACCTAACAATGAAATGTGAGAGTGAGAGAAGCGTTGGGTTATCTGATTTAGAAAATGGCAGCAAACTTAAATGTAAGAAAACTCATGATTCATCCAATTTACAGTGGTCTCTGGTATGGACTCAGTTTGCAAAAAGGTAAGCACATAAATTCAGGCTCCAGTTTCAAAAAAACACCTATTTATAGTAATCAATTGGCACACTCGTGCTCAGATGCTTGGCTAACCCAAGGCTATAGTTATTTCTGCAAAGAAATCTTATTTCAGCACATCCAAAGCAACAAGAAAATAACCTACATATTTCTGACTTAGCTGAACCCACACCAGGCATACACAGAAAGCAAAAAACTACATAAAACAATCAATTTCCAAAAGGATCTAAAATTATACCTGCCTATTTAGTTTGCCTAAATTCCTTTCTGCCTCAGGGTATAAGGTTATAGATGCCACTTACAAGGAAAGCATTTGAGGGAATTCCTTATGTCTGTAACCAACCAGGAACCCCCTCCATCCTTTCTGTTCCCTATAAAAAGGGAAACCCTGGTAGCAGGAAACGCAAGGGCTTTCCAAACAGAATCCCATCCTACCTCCACTTCCCACTTTCTCCACTTCCAAAGCAGGAATTGCCTCAGTCAAAATCTTCATCTTTGGAGATAGCACATTTCAATTTTATTATCTTGTTATGATGCCTACAATGAGCTCTGCAATAGATTTGAAAGTAATTACAGACAATCCAAACCACAAAAAAACAAACCCAGCAATACTGCATGATTCAGCACAAGCTGGGAATTTAGGTAAATCCTGGATACTGTGTAAAAGCCAAGTAAATTATTTCATTCATCTTATAGAGACTGAGGAAAATACATGTCTTTATGTTCCTGAATGCTGACAAAGCCACACAAGTCATTACTTCAACTCAAGGTTTTTTTAAAGAGAAATTGCATACAGAATGCAAAGGAGTTAAAAATAGCCCATATCTAATCAAAACTTAATTTGAGGGTTTTGATGAGAGAAAGTAGAAGACAGTTTGAATCTATCACTTCATGACGAAGCTCATGGCTTTAAGCTTTCAAATGCAATTAAACAACATTTCTTCACAGCAAAATTTAAAGTAAAAGCTGTGCCTGGTCCTTCACAAGGACTGCGTCCACCATACTGAGAGAAATCAAAATCTCTGGAAGACGCTATATTAAAATCACATTTTCCAACTAATTCAATGAGAAGAAAAATTAAGACTAATGATTACTTCAAAAACTCTTTAAGCACTTTGGAAGTCAAAATAGCAATATAAAATATAGTATGAGTATAAAGCCCAAGCACACAAAACTGAAATCAAAAAGCCGAGGTACCAGTCAACTAACAAAGCAGGAAAAGATCCTATATATATACTAAAAGACAAAACCAGAGGAAAACAGACACTGACTGCTTTACAGGGAATGCAGGTGAGTTGGTGATTAAGGGAAAGGCTGGCATATCAAATAGCTTTATTCTTTATAAATAAGGTGAATTGTAATCAGATATTTAAAAAGTGAACAGGAGCCTTGGCCAAGTTAGAGACACAACAGGTCAAGGAATATTAAGGTAAATTCCATGTAAACTGGTTTGTCTGAATTCAGTCCTGAGGACCCACTGAACCAGGTGAAACAATCAAACTTTAATGAATTTTTCTAAAATTCACAGTGGACTGGAAAGTGTCAGGGTACTGTGGAAGGATAACCATGGTACCATCTTTAAGAAGGAGAGAAAGAAGGACTGGGAAATTGGAGACAGCCTAACTGATTCCTGAAAAGATTCTGGAACATATTATTGGGCAATTTATAAGCATCTCAAGAATAATATGATGATAAAAAACATATGACATAGATTTGTCAAGGAAAAAAGATGTATCAAACCAGCATAATTTATTTCTTTGACAAAGTTGTGAGCTAATGGATAGCAGGGAAGCAATATATGTGATAAACATTAACATTGGGCTTTCTTTTCTTTTTTTGTAATGTTCTCTATGGCAGTCTTATAAGTACTAAGAAAATCTGGTCTGGATTAACTCCCTGTAACCTGAGAGAACAACTGCTTGAAAAATCTCTCAAGTAGCTTTCAGTGTTTCCATGTCAAATTGAGCGAGCATTTCAGACAACAACAACCAAAAAAACCTGTTTCTAGCCAGTATTTTCACTGATGATCTGAAAAACAGGCAACATGGAACATGAAGGGCAGGGAAAACAGAAAAGAGGAAGCAAAAATTTGCAGATAACAAAGCTTAAAAGTGTTGCAAGTACTTCAAATTCTCCTCTATTTTCAGGATAATTCTGAACATTTGCAGAAATTATTCAAAATCAGAAGCTGAAGTCATGAAGACAGGGGTAACGCTGTACTTAGGGTGAAGAAATCCAATGCCCAAATATGAAATTGGGAAGATCTGCCTAAGTTAGGTAGCATGGAGAAGAAGCAAATCAACTATAAACTAAGAAGTTAAAAATGGAAAATGCACTGCAAAGGAGTGAAATTTAGCTTCAAATATATTAACTGCAATTTTATCTGTAATATGAGGGTAATAATTCCACTTTACTTACCACTTTCAGCCCCCAGATAAAAAGGAGACCAAGAAAAATGCAAACTGGTTTAGAAAAACTGTTATTTTGGATTAAAACTGAAAGAGATAGACCTTCTTGGAATTCTTAAAAAAAAAGAAAGAAAAATAAAAATGAAAATTACAAGTTTTCAACATGTAGAAGGTTGGTGAAAACAAATGGGGGTCAACTGTTCACTCATAAAGAGAAGAAAATATTATTCTGCTTGAAAAAAGATTAAGCTCAGATGCAAAGGAATATTTCTGCTACATGAGAGGTACCTGAATTGTCTTCACACCTTTCAAGGCAGAGAAAGGAATTGATCCTGTCTAACAAGACAGCATCTAATCAATAAGAGCTCTAAACACTGAGGTACTGTATGAAAGGAAGGAGGATGCTGCAAACCTTCTTCACTGTCTGTTCTAGTGATCCCAATTAGTAGAGCACATTCAGAGAACCTACCAGAGAAGGAAAGTTGCTTCCAGGAACCAAAGCAGAACAGCCTGTTACTGAGCAGGCTAATGAGCAAAAATTCAGACTCCTAGGAAACTTTAACATAGAAACATAGTGCAGTTGTGCCCACGACTAGGTAAGAAAGATGAACAGAGATTTCGTAATGCACCTTTGAATTAGCCCCTGAAACACAAACAAGTGAGATTTGGGTGTTTTATATTGTCTGTAAACATATAGTACAAGCTGTTTATACAGTCTAATGAACTCTGGCATTATGAGCCTGAGTTTGAAAATCTGCCATGTTTTTCAAAATGACAGTACACCACTGCTGTTTTCTATAGCCTCATCCATGAATTCATAGAATCATTGAATTACAGAATGGCTTACAATTATAGATCTTTGACCTCAAAAATCATCCAGTTTCAATCCCTCTGCCATGGGAAGGGACACTTTTCACTAGACCAGGTCACCCAAAGCCCCCATCCAACATGGGCTTGAACACTGCAGGGATGGGGCATTCAGAGAACAAATAGTATCTACAAGAATTTAAGACTTCAGCACATGTCTGAATAAATTTAATAGTAGCATATATACAAATTACTGATATACTTGGGAGAAGAGTGGGATAAAGCTGGATGCTGTGTATGCTGACAGAGCTCTATTAATGTTGTCCATTTACAGCAGGTCAGGATCTAGCATAAAAAGCAAGTTTGGTAAGACAGACAATAACATAAAAAAGATAAATCTAGTGTCCAGTAAACCTAATGTCCGCTAAATGGTGACAGAGTGGTGTTTTTTTCTTTCATTTCAAATATAAAAGCAAGGTTTGCAGAGACTGGAGTAAATTGCTGTGGAAGAGAAACCATTTGCCTAAATGAACACTGAGACTACAGATTTTAATGAAGAAGGAACACATTCCACACTACATTTTTTTCTCCTCATCACCCTCATCTCACCCCTTGACAATTACTTCCTGTTAAAATATTTTAAAGAGAGTTTTACTTGCTAGGAAGAAATAAGGCTTCTGCCCTCACAGCTTTCTTTTTTTCCTAGAATGGGAGGAAAAAAGTGACAGTGTTCTCTGGCAAGGAAAGTTAAGCTTTCTTAACTGTACAAGCTAATAAGATTCCAGTGAATGATAATTAACATTACCACTCTGGCACTTTAACTTCCCTTGCTTGGAGCGACATAAGCAAAGACAGTATTCACTGACCCGTGTAGAAATCCTGGGGCTGAACTGAAAACCACAGCACTCTTGCCCATGAACTTTTCCTGAAGTCACTGTGTCATATTCTTCCCTCACTTATACCTTAAACTGGTTTTACTCAGAAGCAGCATTTACCACAATAAATAGCAATATAAGTGCAAGAGCACAATTAGACATTTCAGGCTTCAGCATCTCATGCTACAAAAAACCACAGCAATATGCTGTGTCTTGGGAGACAAGAGAGGACTTACAGGTATTCTAAGTGGTATCTGCTACTCAAATCAATATGGATCTATAGCTGAAAATCTCTCATTAATGACTATGATGTTTAATATGTCTTTAGGCAGAGATTCAATCTATCTTTTCTATCTTGCTCAAGCCTCTGTTCCTCTCATCCAATAGTTCAATGGTTTCCTAACTTCTGTACTTTATAAGGCTCTATAAAGTGACAGCAGGTACTCCATCTAAACTTAATAAAGCTTAAAAGCAAACGCCTGGTGAGCAAGGGAATCTTTTTCATATGTTTTTCTGCCACCAGCACTTCCTTGTTTCTGGCAGATGAAATGTTCCTTCCATTCCGAAGGAAAATCTTCCCATGTGCAATTTTTAATGTTAAAAAAATTAGCATAAACATGGAGACCAGTTACAAAATTGCTGTGTCTGTCTCCCTTTAATCTCTGGTTGAAGGAATATAATTACCTCTCCCTAATCATACCTCACTTCATGCACTTTTTCAGTTCAGTAAGATTTCTTTGTATCTTATTCTTCACTGCAGTCCCAACATACTCAGTAATGCTGTTAGTAATAAAAGAGATCCCGCAAAATTAAGTTTTTGTTTTTCAGGGTTACAAAGCAAGATTTTCTGCATAAAGCTACCTATAGTTAAATACCAAAGCAATCGACCTAATTTTAGAAACAGTTCCTTTATCTTTAGTGAGTTGTAATGTGACTGCTGCCTTTTGTAACACTTCCGAATTACTGTCACATTCACCATGACAGATGTGGGTCATTAGATCCAAGGAATTAAGTACATGCAGAAGGGATTGGGAACAGACTGGTTTTGATGGAAAACCTAAAAACTACCAGAACTGGGGGGTCACATAATGTTGTTTAAAAATTACTTTCTGCCAGTAAAAACAGAACTGTAGGAGGTAATTATCTGACTCTATAAAAAACACCATACCTCTTGATTGGACTAACATATGGACTCCACGAGCTCCCCGGACACAAAAACCAGTAAAACTGTGACCCTGATAGAGTCTGACATCAGTCATCATAGGTGGCATGGAAAACATTCACCACATGGAAGAACAAATCCAGAGTTCTAATCCCGAAGGATAATAGAAAATCTTAACTTCCTGCAGAAATGCTTGCCAAAGTACATTCATGTGATTTCCTCTGGACAAAACCAGTAAACATGATTTTTGGTCAATTATTTTATTAACAAGAAAAAAATCGAAGTAAAGCTACAGAAAAGACTATCACAAATGTCTTCCATGTAACAAACTTAGTAGGTCTCAAAAAGAAAATTATGCATCTGAGCACAAGCAGAACTGATGTTAAATGATAGCTTTAAAGTGCTACGTTATAGGATAATCTGAGGCAATCAAACGTTCCAGTAGACCACAGTGTACACAAGTTGCCCTATAGTAAAACATGTTATTTACCACTGCACTGCATGTGTATTTACTGGTGGCTTCAGTGCACGGGCATCACCTTGTATTTCAACAGCAGTGAAGTTTTCTACTCACCATAGATTCATGCATAAAAATAGAATATTATTAATTCATTATAGTACTTAAATGAAAGAAAATTCTCCTACAAAATATAACACAAAGCTGATTGATCAGAGCAGGAAAACACAGACTGATAAACAGAATCATGACAAGAAACTACCTCTGTCAAACTGAGCAGAAGAAAAAAGAATCAATTACAACCTGTCACAGTCCATTTTCCTCAGCCCCTTTTTTTCTCTTTTCTCTTCTTATAATTAAAATTACAAAAGCTTTTGTTCTGATGTAACGCATTAAAATGTCAGCTGCAACTTTAAGAAAACAGGAATATAGAATTTCCACCATGTTATTGCTACTCAGCACAAGAAAGGTATACCTTTACCACTGATATGCTCAGTGCAGTCCAAAAACACAAGCATTTACACAAAGCTCAGAGTATTTTACCTGCAATCAGTAATTTAGAATATCTAATTAGTCTTATTTGATTTAATCTTTGTGACAGAGAAATAATGGTCAATTAACCGATGTTGCCTGCTACTCCTTGAAAGCCTCAGCTGCTAGAACGTTCAATCCATGTTGCTTCAATCTCAGAAGAGAGAAAAATAATACTCATCTGCTGGGCTTTTTCTGCACTTACAGTAAGTCTCTTAGCCAACAGAGTTTTGCACTACTGCACCATATTCATGAAAGCCGCAACTCTGCACTTACAACAAGTGTAATTATTAATCTAGGTCTTGTTGTCAGAATATATTTCATTTGATCCTAGCTGTTTACAGGAAAGGAGCAGACAGGTACTAGAGCTGTATGCCTCTGTTTATGGTAGTAAGCATAATAATGATCTGACAGCAACACTCACCATAGTCATTCTTGCCCCTGCTGTCACACACATATATACAACCTGCTAGGAACAAATCCTTATGCAACAGAAACCTGAATATGATGCGAGTTCTGACTTGTGGAGAATGCAAAGTGATTCTTTCAGGAGTTATTAGGTACTACTGCCTAATGTCTGACATTTAACAGATGCGTGTCTGCATGGTGAGTCAGTCCAAAATCCTCTTTGATCAATATGAATACATCTTAAACACTAACTGCATAAGTGATGTAGAACCCTGACCAGTTAGTTGCAACAGTGCATATCACAAACTATCTCCTCTTACAAAAACCTTTCAATGGCTTATTTTTTATAAAAGTATTGACTGGAAGATGGATTCCTTTTAGTGCAATAATATAAATGCTGTGTTATATATAGATCCAGAATTGATTGGTTTTCTGTTGGAAGCAATGTCTGTTTCCTGAACTTTCTTTATTTCACCCAGTGCTGTGATAGATGCCTGCAGCACAGTAATCTATATTCTCTTCAGCACTTAACTCTTCCTGCACCACTCACTGTCCCTGCCATCAAGGAATTCATACCACAGGCCTCTGAGATGAGCAGTACATTTCAGGAAAGCTGAACTCTTGCATTTTTATAAGACAAGATATGTTACTTTTTAAAAGGTATAGAAAATGAGAGAGCATATATGGAGCCACAATCCTAATTCAGGCCACTTTCTCTTAGCTAGAAAGCACTGCGTGAGAATCCAGCATAGTTAAATGTTATTTGTGAATAGGCCAACACTTTTTTCCTACATTTTGCTAAGCTGTTTATTCATAAGTACACTTTCTTCTGTTAATCACCATTGAAAGCAGTCAAAAATAGTCATTATACTGACTACTCAGGAACTTTCTTTCTGCTAGAGAACAAGTCAAAAATATCTTTCTCATTCAGCTAGAACTGCCTTCAGTGCCTACAACTAACAGGCAGAAATGCGCTGACAGAAATGCAACAGCCACAAGCCCAGCAGTCCTGCATTGCTTTGCATGTCTAGGCCTTGACAGGCCAGGCTATTTCTGTATTTTATTACTTGTTATCCCAGTGTCTTTACATTTGACCTGTAGCTTGCAACTATGAAATGTGGTACTTATCAAGGCACACTAGGTTATTGAACTTTTAGTACAGTAGAAACAAATGTGACAATGCAATAGTTTAATTGCCATTTAAAACAAATATCAATCTTTTAAGTGATTTAACTAACAATTGCTTACAAGTAGCAGGTGTTTTGCCTGCAGATGAAAGAAGACAGCAGTCAGTTTCTCCAGAAGCTACAAGGCCAAGAGTAAAGCTATTTTAGGAAAACAAATATATTAAGCTTATTGAATCTGTTACGTTTTATCATAACAGTCAGGGAACTTGCATTACTCTTTGCTCATAAAGAGGAATTTACAGTTATAATGCTACCCCTCTTATTCCTTAATAATAGATCAAGTTCAGTATTAACTAAGAGCCAAATTGTCAGAAACAGCATTCTCATTCAACTCAGCAGGCTACATCATAGCCTTTGGGGGGATGCCAAATGGGCACAAATATCCTTGAACCACAAGAGACAGCCCTGCCACTGCTGCCAACCACAAGCATGACTCAGATCCAAAGCAGCAGTTACGTCTGGAAAAAGCTGGACTGAAGCATTAAGAAGCACTCTACATACCTTTATCTCAGTAAAACAGTGCTTAAGGACAGGGAATAGCCACCAGAAACATAGGTCTGATAAAAGCTAATACCTAGCAAGAGCATATCTTAGAAGTACTTATATTGGGATGCCTAAAGATACAGTTTCAAGAACCAGTTTTCCAACATGGAGGGCAGAGATTGTGGATGCAATCAGTAAGTGTCTGATTGCAAAGTAAATAAAAAGTATTTACATCCAGAAGATGTTGCCATACAGAGCATATAAGGGCCACTAGATCCCCTGTGCATAAAAATACCACTTACAAGTATTTTATTTGTGTTCCTATAGGTCTTCTCTTCACAGCATTAACATCCAAAGCTTCCTTTCTCTTTCTGTGATGTACAGTTGCACTACAGATTTATGAGCAATACCACAGCATGAAAATGCAAAAAGTATTTTATGCACAAATAGTTAGAATAACACAAGCACTTCCCAGCTGTAGAGGATATAATTACTGTACCGCTGTTATACTGTAATCAGAAAATGCTTTTGAAGTGACCCACTTCGTATTAACCAAAGGCATAGCAACTACCATTTCTTTACTATTCATAGTCACGCATTTGACTATTTTACATAAAACTGCAGCCACGGAGCTAAAACACTGTAACAAGCTCCTGCCCATTTACAACGTTATGGCTGCTATTTTTCGCAAAACACCGTAACTCATGGTACTTCATAGCTAGGCAGTAAGAACAGAGCTTACACATTTCTGCTTAAAGAGCTCTGAGCTGAAGGAGAATTCTGTTGACTTCCAAAATTTGGAGGGTTTTAACACAAAGAAGAATATATTATACCCATCTGAACTAATGCAAGCATGCAGGCTTAAAAAAAGCCCAATCTCAGCACAGTAGGTGGAAGTTCTGACAGTGGTGCCTGTGTATGTCGTGGTTTAACCGCAGCCAGCAGCTCAGCACCACACCACCACTCGCTCACTCTTCCCCAATAGCATGGGGGAGTGAATCAGGAGAAGGAAAGTGAGAAAGCTTGCTGGTTAACATAAAGACAGTTTAACAGGTAAAGCAAAAGCCACACATACACAAGCAAAGCAAAACAAGGGATTCATTCACCATTTCCCAGTGGCAGGCAGGTGTTCAGTCATCTCCAGGAAAGCAGAGCTGCATCACGTGTTAATGTTACATGGAAAGCAAATACCATCATTCCAAACATCCCCCACTTCCTTCATCTTCACCAGCTTTATATGCTGAGCATGATGCCATATGGTACAGCTTATCCCTGTGGTCAGCTAGGGTCAGTTGTCCTGACTGCGTCTCCTTCCAGCTTCGTATGTACCTCCAGCCTACTCACTGTGTGGTGGTGTGAGGAGCAGAAAAGACCTCGACTCTGTGTAAGCACTGCTCAGCAGTGACTAAAACATCACTGTGTTATCAACATCATTTCCAGCACAAATCCAAACCATAGCCCCATATTAGCTACTATGAAGAAAATCAACTCTACCCTAGCTAAAACCAGCACAGCAGTACTGAGTCTTTCTCTATTCTTATTTTTAGTGCAATAAAAATTAGCTCCAAGCATCAATTCCAAAGGTTTTGTATTCAGTATTTAACATTAATAATAATCAAACCAGAAGCATATAATTTTACAGTTTGCATTTTGACTCTAACAACATGAGAGCCCATTTTGAAGGGAAAAGCATAAGCCTGAGCTTTCTGAGTAATAAATGTCTTCGTCAGCAGCAGCAAGATTATGACATCCTAATCAACAACCAGATCCATTCAATCTGTATGCCTGTGTCACAAGAAGGAAAGACATGCCCAATTCACTGTATTTTTTTTGTAATTAATAGTTGTAAAAACAAAACAGTCTTTATATTTTTAAATTAAAATACTCCAACATGAGGGATAAAAAAATCTTCACCTTTAATTCATACTTGCAAGAGTCATGCATATTGATTAAAGTCAAAGGCAAACAATCCCAGATAAGCACAGAGAAAGATAAAGGGCCAGTCTGTAGTCATTAACAGTTGTAGATCAAAGGATGCTAGCAGGTTTGATACTTTTCTTACCCACAAGTACATAAAACATTTGCATCCTGATGAATCAGTTTGTGACCTTTATGTACTGCAAGACAGCTAGTGGAATCCTACCTATTCTTATGCGATTTGCCAAAACCACATTTCTAATAAGTAAAAGGAACTACCTATCATTTTATTGGCCTTACGTAGGCATGTACTCCATTACCAATATGAGTATGTATTAATATTACATTAAAAGGAAACCAAGATAAGCTTAAGAGCACACAAAAGGATGCTGTCCTGGGTTCAGCAGTAGCAGTCATTTTTCTCCTTCTTAGTAACTGGTGCAGTGCTGTGTTTTTGACTTTTGGTC
>WYDI02009067.1:15139-37740 GCA_009867235.2 Psittacus erithacus | reverse complement strand
AGCTCTTCCCTGGGAGGGTGCTGAGGCGCTGGCACAGGGTGCCCAGAGCAGCTGTGGCTGCCCCATCCCTGGCAGTGCTCAAGGCCAGGTTGGACACAGGGGCTCGGGGCAAGCTGCTCTGGAACTGGATGAGCTCCAAGGGCCCTTCCAACACAAACCGTTCTGTGGCGTTACTGAGCAATGGCTGCAGCGGTGTCTGTTCCCGTGCTGCAGGTGGAGGAGCTGGCCCTGCAGTCCATGATCAGGTCCAGAGAGGAGAATGGGCCCGTCCCTCCCTCAGCGGCAGCAGAGGACGTTCAGAAGGTGAGGGGAGGCTTTGCAGGGTGAGAACGGGGAGGGGGAGTTCAGGGGTGACACGGAGCTGACAGCAGTGCCTGTGTGAGCGGTTGGGGGGGGCGGTCGCGGTTCAGGTTCTTCCTGTTGGCCGCGTTCACATTGCTGAGTAATTATGGACCTGATTGTGACACTTCCATCATGACAGACGCTTGGGCAGATGGACAACGAAGCTGCCATCAACCAAACTGAGTTACACTTAAGTCTTCAGGATCATGGAGAGGAGGAAGAGGAGGAGGAATCTGATTCTTGAGAGAAGAAAACCTGAGATGGTTTCAATACAGACTCAGGAGTTTCTGCCTCACCCAAACTCACCATTTTGGCCTGTGCATGGATGTGAACTTCAGGACATGGGGTCTGGGGAAGTTACACTTGAACACGTGCGTGTCATGTCTTAGACATTGAAAGAATGAACATTTGCTGTACAAACATGTAGCATAACCCCTTCCCTATTTAAAACTTAGTGTAGCTTACTGCATCCCTGGCTATGGCTTGGAAAACTCACAAAGCCAGACTAACTTAACATGTATTGCTACCAGCAGTAGTTTGTTCTTATTACCTGATGCTGAGAAATGAAACCAGGCCACAGAGGCTGGTGCTGACCCAGTGATTGTGTTCTGACCTCATCTGCCTCAACTGGGAATTGTGAGATGGGAAAAGCCATGTCCAGATCTGGCTCTGGGCTCTGGGCTTCTGTGTTCTCACCCTCAGCCATGTTCTGAACACAAGGTTTATTCCGTCCTCTTTCTGTACCTCTGGTGCTCTACCACAGTGGTGAGTTGGACCAACACAGTAAAGTGTTTCCTACTTTGTGCTCTTCCAAAGTAGCAGCCAGTAGCCTTGTATTCATCCACAAATTGTACACGCTTCTTGCGGTAAGGAACTAGTGCTTTTCGAGCACTGTTACTTTTTCCCTTAGTAATTCATAAATAACACAACTCCACCTTCTGCTTTCAAGTGGTCTTCAAGGAGGAGTTTAAGAACTTAGTCACAAAATGGACAAAAAGCACTGTTGCTGCTGCTCTTTGACAGACACGATGCTTTTCCTCCTCGTTATTTTATCCATTCTCATTTAAAACACAGAAATCCAAACTCTGTTAAACTGCTTAAAAACAAACAATAAAAGTAATATCCTAACTCAGCCACTCTGTCACTGTCACTTACACCCTGGTTGTGACTGCACAGCAGCTGGGGCTGGCTCTGGTATCACTCAGACAGAACAGAACCAACACCCTTGTGAAGTGTGCTTTTAAGAGCAGGAAAGGATTTGGGAATTGGTTATCCCAGGTGTGGTCAGAACCCAGGATTCCACCTCCAGTGAGCTGCTGCTGCTGCCTGAGGAGAGATGGGGGATCTGCCTCTTACTTGGTTTGTAGCTTCCTGGGGTGTCCTGCTACATATACTACCAGGTATACCTGGGCTTGCAGCGCTCCTTATTGCTGTCTGGGGAGCAAACATGTAAAATGGAGTTCAGTCTCGAACTGGCTGCACATTTCTACTGCCAAACAGCAAAGAAGTCCTACTGCAGCATTCCTGTGTGTTTGTGTGTGTAATTCACATGTAAAACTCAGGACATACTTAATTAAACATTACCCAGCCTTGGCACTACTAAAAAGTCACTTTCAAGGGAGGAGCAGCTGAAAGAAGCCTCAGAAGTGTCAGTGAGTCATTTCCGACTGTCAGCAGCTGAAGGGCTATTCTGTCCCTCTCTGATACTCGATACTGTTGGCCAAGTGGAAGTTTACATCCAGACAGATGGGGATTCCTTTTGGGAAAGAACTTCAGACATTTCCTCCTCTGAAATGTCAAGGAGCTGAACTCGGTAGTGCTGCCCACCACAGCTGTTACATCTCTGTGCAGAGAACACGCTCCTGGTTCTGCTCTACAGGAACAGCAGCTGACGGAAGCTGAGCTTGTGAAGGAAAATAACCTGCAGAAATGAGCATTATACAGTGTAGTACCTGAAGCAATGAGTGCAGTGACAGATGCAGACAGGTAGGTCTGCCCTTGGCTGGGCAGATCGCAATGTTCCCATGCCACAGCCTGTCACACCCGGCCCAGGGGGACCACAGCACTGAATGCTGCACAAAGTTGTGCAAGTGATAGGCACAAGCTCTGGAGTCAGGCCTCTCTCCAACAGCCCTCAGAAACACAGGGAACAGGGTATGTACAGAAAAGACCATGTAATGCACACAGACCTTCAGATTAAGGCTTTGGTGAAGTTCTTAAGTCTCTAAAAAAGCTTCAAGAAGTTATTTGATAATATATTTATTAAGAGAACCCATTGCTAAACATCTGAGAGAATAAAACAATAGAGGATCTTCATACACTTCAGACACTAAACACAGTTGTCATGAAACTTCAGGTTAAAAGAAAGCAAAACTGCCTGGATCTTTGTCTTGATTCTGTAGGACACGGCCAAGAACTAACTTTAAAACGCAATTGGAAAGACATCACTAAACCCAAATAGGATGATATGTTTTAAAAATAAATATAGAAATATGAACAAGTCTACAATTAGAATAGTGCCCTGCACATTCCAAGAAACGCAGAGCTCTTCCCATCTAGAACCTGTGAAGAGAGATCTTGGAACAAACATTGGAACCATCAGGCCTAACTTTCAGGTACAGTTTGACAGCAGCAGAAGCATGCTCGACAGGTACAGGTTCAGGGCATCCCTCACCCTTTCTGTGCAGGAGATCAGGTAAGCATGATTGAAGTACCAACGATTTACAAAGGATCTTGATAAAGTTCAAACAGGCTGGGAGGAAACACCCTCAGTGATATCTTCATTAAGAAAGAATATCCATAATCACTTAAAATCAGCAAGCACTGGAACTTAGACATCTTACAGTTTGGTCAGTGAACGAATGTCATCCAATACAATACCAATTAGTTTATGACAAAGTTTAAAACCATTTGGCACATGCTATAAAGACATTCTTCCTTAAGAGGTGAAATACATGTTTGAACAGGTAGAAGCTGAGGAAAAAGGACCAAATAGCATCATTGTTAACAGATGTGCAGTACAGGAGCAGCTCTTCCGCACTCAGACTCCAGCAGCATGTGTGGGGGTGCTTGGTTGGTTAAGGCCTATGGTTGAACAGAGCCACCCTGCAAAATCCACCTCCTCCGCTTCAGATCTCTTAATGAAAGCATGAATCTGAGCAGAGAGGAACATCATCAGTATTCAAGCACCCAAATCTGTTAAGTAATAGCTTTGAATAGCCTGCAATAGCATAAATCCAGTTTACTTTCAGTTTTCAAGCTAGCTATAAGATCTGGCAAGCCACACGAAGCAACCAGGAGAGCTTTTCTGCAGGGTTCTGGAAATAGCCAGCAGATGAAACGTACACATGGCACAGTATTCCAGAGGAATGCTGCCCACACGGTGCCTAGTGCACAATACTTACACCAAAGTATGCAATAAGGACGTGACTCAGCCACTTGAGATAATACTCTGGAAAATGTCTGCTTGTGCATAGAGAGGCATTTTGTAACCAAAAGAATCCGACTGCGTTTTGTACCCTTACTGTACAACAGGTTCACAGCAGGGAAAACCTCACTTTCTGCAGCAGAACTTAAGTGTCAGAGTCACAGTTAAGGCCATGAAAAGAGCCAATGAAACTGGTAAGGTCACTTCATGCAGAAAAACTGCAGCATGATTGTGTGTAGCAGTTCATAGTTTTACAAAGCTGACACGAAGGATAAAATTTGCCTCTCTTTCAACAGATGATTAAAACGCATTTAGCTAGTCCAGAAGCAAGTGCTATTTTGTTCTCTTGTCCTCCTGAAAGTAATAATCTATATACTTTATTATTGACTGATAAACCCAAGGAAAGGGAATTCTTTTACTCATTCATAGCATTAGGTCATCTACTTGTCATTATCAGACTCCCAAACCCACTCATTTTGGTCTCCTTGACAGTCCCTGTCCTGGGAGCTTGTGAAACCTGTAACCCCTTGAAAAGAGGCCCCAGAAAGGCAGCTGCTGCTCAAACTGAGCTGCTTATGTCAAGGGCCGCAAACTACACTCTAGGTCTCATGCTCCAATCCTGATCTTAGGGCAGCTGAGGAACACAACCTGCATGGACAAGAGCTCTCAGTTCAAGTTCAGAGCTTTCACTTACCATCAGCTGCTTCAAGTCGGCTCTCTCAGCAGGATTTTTAATTAAACTAGGAAAACAGAAAGTGTTACACAAATTACACGTATTATCTTTCAAAGATCAGGTTACATCATGCTGGTGTGCTGCTTTGGTCTAAGAAGATCCCACTCTAGATACAAGCGTTAGGTAATGCAGTGCCTCAAACAAATCAGGGTCGGTACACAAGTCCCTTCTGTAGTTGTCACGGGTACAGTTTTAGGTATGAAATCCTGAATTGCCTGATAACTCTCCATGGCAGCAGGAGCAAGTGTCTATAACCAAGCTGGAGAGACCAAACTCCCATTTAAACAAAACCTCAACTCTAGGAACTGCTTTATCCCCCAGGTTTCTTTAACCCATGTCCTTCCAAGCTCTGTATCAAGTATGGCTGTTGCATTATTCTTCTTCCATTTGGTAGCAGTAAATATGTTTATGTAGCTTTTAATAAATTAACTTTTCAAACTGTAACAAACTGCCTCCCTCAGCACTGGATATACTGGTATCACTTAAATGCATGTGGAAAAGTGAATCAGTGGGTAAATGGCTGCTGTGGTAAGGTTGTTAGTTCAGTGAAACACTGGGAAAGAAAAAGACAAATATCTGGAGCCTGCAAGACTTGTGCATCACATGGAACAGGCACTGCAGAACACTGTGAAGGTTACTCTTAGAAGTAAAGATCCTCCTTTAGAACTGTGGCATATGATCAGTCATAAGTGCTATGGTGTCTTTGATGCTGAGAAATTTAAGTTGCATACAGCAGCAGAAATCATATCTTAAGGAGGGGAACATCTCTCAGCTTTGGGGCTCTCTTTGGATACAAATGCTGTTAAGCTGGTGCCTGTAAGATGAGCTTTAGGCACATTAGCAGTCAGAGAAAGAGGATTACACTAACTGAAATTACATTTACCACAGCCACAAGTAGGAACTGGCCTGGGTTTGGCTGGGATAGAGTTAATTTTCTTCCCAGTATCTGGTGCAGTGCTGGCTGGAGTCTGAGAACAACACTGATAACACACCATGTTTTAGTTTTTGCTAAGTAGCACTTACCCTGATCAAGGACTTCTCAGTCTCATGCTCTGCCAGTGAGGAGGGGCACAAGAAGACAGGAGGGAGCAAAACCAGGAGAGCTACCTCAAACTAGCTGAAGCCTTATTCCATACCACAAACCATCATCTCAGTGTATGAACTGGGAGAAGTTGGCCAGAAGGGGCTGCGTACTGCTCAGGGACAAGCAGGGCTGTGAGCAATTGTACTGTGCATTGCTTGTTTGGTCAGACAGTGTTTATCCCTTCATTTCCTATTATTATTACATTTTATTTCGTTTATTAAACTGTTCTCACCTCAACACATGGGTGTTTACCCTTTTGCTAATTCTCCTCCCCCTTCCACTGTAAGGTACTTTGCAAGGTACACTCCAGGGGTACTTAATTACCAGGTGGGCTTAAACTACCACAGGACTTTGCCAAGTTATTGATAGATTAAGTCAGCAGGGCTGATCCCAAGTGTGCACCTTCCCAACTTAGCCACAGAAAAGGTACTCACCATTTGTTAACAAAGTCTTGAAATTCAGAACCAAAAACACCATTGGGCAGTTTTGGAGGTGGCTAAAAAGAAATAAATCGGTCATTCAGCATAACTAATACACAGTGATGCACAACCTACCTAGAGATCTAC
Organism: Psittacus erithacus; assembly: GCA_009867235.2. Lineage (NCBI taxonomy): Eukaryota > Metazoa > Chordata > Aves > Psittaciformes > Psittacidae > Psittacus > Psittacus erithacus. The sequence goes on along the minus strand of WYDI02009067.1, from coordinate 31,588 downwards.
CAGTTCCACACCCTGTATCTCAGTTAAGTTTACAACTGTATTAGTACAAATGCAAATAGTTCATTACCTCATTGACAATGTAATCAAGAAGCTCAAAGATTGCCATTGGGGGTCTGCTGTCTGGTCCATAGGCTAAGGAGAAATTGTAGAAGTAGAAAAGCACAGTGTTACTCTCCTTCTGTGGTAGGGGTGTTTGAAGACACTAAGACCTTGAAGCTGACAGAAAAGGGTATTAGAAAAGAATGTACAAGCTGTTGTAACTTACAGCTCACTGGTCGACCAGGTGTTCTTTGCCTGGGTGAGGTCTCTGTGACTGGTGAATCTCCCTCTACAGGGCAGCCAAACATTAATTCAAGCTCCTTAGAGTCAGGAGGAGGAATCGGGTATCTGCCAATAGCCATTTCCACAAGTGACAGCCCCATGCTCCAGATATCCGACTGCACAGAGTAGTGAGTTCCCTGTAGTCTTTCCGGCTACAACAGATAAAAAGGGAGGAGAGAATATAATAACAAGACAAAAAAACCCCTGCATTCCGCAATAACCTGGATAAACTGAAAGATGAAACCTCAGCCTATTAGAATGACATGTTTCAGTGCGCAACTTACTGACCTGTTCCCCTCACTCTCTCATCTGGAGTTCCAGAAGTCCCACAAACATTGCATACACCACTGCAAATAGCTCTGAGAATACTTTAAAAATGATGCTATTATGTCACTGGTTTATTTCTTTAGCTTTATATCTAAATGTTGCAGATATAATGATGGGAATTAATGATGGGATAACTAAACAGCAAGAAAGCAGAACTAGTATAGGCAACTAAAGATTCATCTGGTTTCCCTGAGAAGCTGTTCTTGGCTTTCTGCTTTGGGAAGGAAAAGGAAGGTAACTTTACTAATTGTGTCCAAAAGTGACCTGATGCTCTAGCAATAGTCCTGTGGTTTGTGACACTTCCCAGCTGATGCCACTCCGATAGCTCCCTACAGCAGAAATGCATTTATGCAAGAGCTATTCTATATGTGCGTGCTGCAGTTTCAGATCCATATTCAAGTAACTTTTAAAGAAGCTGCTGAGCTTTATAATCCATCAATATGCTAATAAAATAAAACACATAAATTGAATGATACAGCATTATACAGGGCACAGACCTTTCCTGGAGGTATAATGTCTGAAAAACATATACAGGATAGGAAGATGGGCATGTGTTGTGCAGGGTATAATGTTTGAAAAACATATACAGGATAGGAAGATGGGCATGTGTTGTGCAGGCTGAGCCACCTGCACATTATGGCTTGACAAACTAAAGCGAAATAGGCTTAAATTTAATTACTTGTATTATAAATATGTATGCAGGTAAGACAACAGACTCAGCTAAAAACATGCTAAGGAAGCTGCTGCCAAAAAAAATACTTCAGATACTATCAAAAACCAACAGAATCACCATCATGGCTTGGTCTGTGACGTATGACAACAGAGAGCAAGGCTAAATCTCAGTCTGTAAAAACAATAAAACACCAAAAGCAGACAGCACTTTGCTCTCACTCCTACTGAAAGAAAAAGGGAGAGCCAGCAGGACATCAAGGGCCCAGAAGAGATGGGGCTGTGAATTTCTTTTGTTAATTAGCAACAGTCCCTGAACGTATGGGGGAACATAAGCCAGTTTTATTTCAAGCACATTACCAGTATTATATGACAAAAAAAGAGAACACTGTCTTTGCTGTTCAAGTGCAGGACCCATACAAAGCTATTATGCTTTAAGCAGAAAAAATAGTTTAAGCCCACACAGTTTCAGTCTTAGAGCAGAACCTCTGAACATGCTATTGTAGGAGCTAATTGGTTGTCTGCTGCACCAGGTGTGTACATTAGAGTGAGACTTGTTATTTCCATTAACTGTGACTTTCACATAATGCAAAGAGTTCATGGGAAGGGCAAGTTTCAAGGTATTCCTCATACAGAGGAACAAAGAATACCCTGTAAACAGGCTCAGATTGCTGCCACAGCCTTGTCCACAGCAACCACTCCCGTGCTTTCTCTTGTTGCTGCAGTGCATTGGGCTCCCAGGAGCAGGCACAACAGGATCACGAGCGAGGCAGCAGTGTATACTTGCCTGCATAAACAACCACAGCAAAACGATGCAGTGGGAAGAGAACAACACTTAAGGAAAGCAAACTACAAATACTGGGCTTTTTTGGAGGCATGTATACAAAACCCAAATGCATTAACTGATTCTGCAACACAGACACAACTACATCTGTTACAGCATTACAAAACATACCAAGTTGCTTGGTTTTCCTTGCAACGGTTCCTGCCCCTCACATACAATCTGATACTGGCATATTCCTGGAATGCAGAAAGTGCTGAACTACGACCAGCAGTAGTAATGGCAATAGCTGGTTTCTTGTTTGATTACTGGAATCATGGTATCTCTACCAGAACATAAACTCAAAGCTACAAAATCTGTACTTACAGACATGTAGGAGCGTGTGCCAACAAACGAGTTCGCCATAGAATCTATCAGTTGTCCACTGACACCAAAATCACAAAGCTTGATTTCCCCTCTAGAGTTCACCAGAATGTTCGAAGGTTTAACATCTGCAAAAAGAAAATTACGAATGGATGAATCATATTTAACAGATAAAAGGGGAAATTTGACAATGAAAGTAACATGAAAGGCACGAGTTACCATGCGTTCCCCTTGGTTTCCCTTCTAACTATGACACAATTCTACCCCTTCTCTGGGAATACTCAGGGAAGAGATTTAGTTCCCTAGGCCCATTTCACTGGCTGTTTATCTACAGACAGATGCAAAAAGGCTGTTAGTTTGCAGTTTTTATTTCACCCTGTTCCTTGTCCTTCAAATACTAAGTTTGGGCATTTACATCCTCCTTGCAATGGCTAAGATGCAAGATAAACATTAAAGTGTACATCAGCACAGCTGCTTTTGCCCAGAAAGAATCACTAAAAAGGTAAATGAACTGCAGCAGCCACTTCATCATCCTTAAGTTAGCACTCATATCTACGTAACATAAACCATCCTTCAGCAAAACAGTTTTTGGAGCATGTTCTTGCTGTTCTGGGGTTTGTTTGGGGGATCTTTGGAGGTGGATGCTCTGGTTTTGTCTGTTTGTTGTGTTGGAGTGAGGTTGTTTAAAAAGCTCTGAAAAAATCATTATCTTACTATTGAAATTCTGCATCTGAAATGCTCTGAGATTGTGTTTACCTGTGACAGAACCAGGCAGGATTTTGACTCCATCACTGTTTCTAAATAGAAATGTAATAAGGGTCACTAGTAACCAAGCAACTAATAACAGCTATTTGAACGCAAAGGTACAGAGAACAATTATTAACTGTTTCTTTTGGAGCTGTAAGGTTTTTTTATTGCTTAGCTGATCCTTACCAATGCATTATCGAGATAAGTAAGCAACAGTTCACATCTGCAAGCATTGCTACAGAAATAAGGGTACTATAAATGGGGTTTGAAGAAAGATCAGCTCAACCTGTTAGAATTTCACTTTGGACCCTGCTATTAAAGCGCAGACGCAGAGGTCTAGACAGTCTGCAGCACATTTTCATTTGCTTTTCCCTTTTGAACACAAATATATTCCAGGTTGGTTTTATTTCAGCAACTGAGGACCTGACCTTAGCTAATGATAACAGGATGGCACTGGAAAGATGATACTAACATTACTCCTCATAACTGGAAAAACATCTCCATGCAGAAGGCTATGCCTCACTGAACAACACCAATGGAGATGGCAAATGAAGACAAAGCTATGTCTCAGGTGTTTCCCATCTCGGCCCCCTTTCAAAGAACCAAAAGTCAAGCTTAAATAAAGTTATCTACATATGGAAATCATGGCCGTATCTTCTGGTTCATAACATCACCCTTCCAGGTAACTGAAACTGCTCAGGCACACTGGAAAGTGTTTTAGGATTATTTCTGTGTATACAAGTTCTTTTACACTCAGCTCAGGACAGCAAGCCTGCAGCTTGTCCACTTTGCCTGGAATAAGCATCAGCCTGCAGAAAATCCACAGTGATCTAACACAAACTACTCCCTGCTTTACACGAAGTCATGTCTGTGCACTTCTTTCTACCAGAAAGGAAATCCCAGATGCTTTTGCCAGGTACAGTCTTCCTCCTTATGGAGGGGGAAGAAAATGGGCATGTATTTCACGTGTACTTTTAATTCCCTATCTCTAGGAAAGCAATTGGCCTTAAACACTGCTCTCCTCAATAGATTTCCCCCTGTCAGAGCAGCAGAGGTACTGGGCAGTTTGTGGAGCTGTTGACCAGGCAGAAAACAGAACGGTACTGTTTAACTCTGAGCAGTGCTTCAGTAAAGAGAGACTTTTAGAGGCTACCTGGGCAGAGAGCTGAGCCTTCTGCAAGTTTGGACTGCTTGCAGAGACTTCAGCACATTGGACGGTGAAAAGCAAGAATCCCGTCCAGCAGCTTGACCTATCCGTTTGAAATTCCAGCGGAATAAAACACGAACCAACCCACAAAACCCAAGCAAATGGTGGAGTGAAGCAGGCAGCAGAGATTCCGGCTTCACAGGAATCTGCGCCTAGAGCTCTGTGTAAAAGCAAAGTGGAAAAACAATGTTTGTGAAACACTGGAAGCACTGCGGAGCCTGAACAAAGTGAGAGACATGGCCTCTAGATTTGTACTACTTATCTGTGCACATCTACTTGTTCATTGCCGAATAAAGACTTAAATCCTCACTTATCTCTACAGCTCATGAATACTTCAGGTTCCTAATTAAATGGCAAAAATAACATTAGCATTCCTCTGTCAGTGAACCAAACAACACTCTCTTTATAGTCATCTTATATGCTCTAGAATCCACCTGGGCTTTTGAAGACTTAACTTCTACCTTCAGTGTTCTCCTAGCTGATAAGCCCACCCTGTTCCTTCCTTACATTAGCACAGCAAACCCTGAACCCTCACTGGAGTTTTACACGAAGCTTGTCTTGCTTTGAGCATTTTCATTTTCCTCACAAGGCACGCAGTGCAAGCGGTGTGATGTCTGGAAGGCTGCTGAGTTCCCATCCCTCTCACTGCAGCACACTATGCTATTTTAACTCCAGAGTGCCCGAGCACTTCAGCAGTTTCTCTGGAAACCAGAAATTCATACTGCCAAATGCAACAGGATGCCAAAGCATCCTTCAAAAGGTCTGCTGCAACTGGCAAGGTACAGACAAACCTAGAAAGGAAGACAAGAAAATGAAAGGACATTTCATCCATCATCCCCGACAGCTGGGCAATTCTAGAGAAGTCCTTAGCCAGTCCAGAGGGATGGGTACATGACACTGAAGAGGGAGCTAGTTAACACAAAGAAGCTTCCAGGATTTACAAAACATTTTGCAATCTCTGTAAGAGGTGCATCTGCCTCCTCTGCCTGAGCCGAGCTCTCCCCCTCAGCTACAAACCTAGTTCTGGAAGAAAGGTGGCCCTGGGCATTATCGTAACACCATCAGGCAAGCATTTCTTCCACACAGAAGCCACCCAGCAGCCAGACACCTGACTATGGATTTGCTTTGCAGCACATTATTGGTATCTTCCAATAAATTCCAATTTCTCAAGGCAGGACCTCAGAATACTCTAAACCTAACACAACAGAAGGGACCGCTGACAGCATCCCTGCTGTGTGCTGCCTCCTGCCCTGGAGATGCTGGCTGCAACTGAGTTCAGAAATCTTGCAAAGCATTTTCTATGCAAGAGGAGAGTTTCCAGAGAGAACCACACTCCAAACTGGGCTCAGAAACAACTAAAATGATGCTCTTATTAACTTATAGGATTTTTATTCATCCAGAGACAAAACACAGCAAAAACACATCAGTGGCTTAATCTGCAGCAGTATACTTTGTCTGCAGTTACAGAACATTCATTTCCTAGTCATTTACTGCCTTTTCTAATTAACCACAAAGGTAAATGGGCCCATAGAATTAGCATTTCATGTTCTTGACCCAGAAGAAACTTTAAAAGTCTAAGAACCTAAAATTATAATGTAAGAAGCTTTGGTTGTTGGGGATTTATTTACAAAGGTATTCTTGCATTTTGAAGCCACACTTAACATTGACATGAATTACCTAAGCAAGTTCTGACAACATTAAACCCTACTGACATCAGTTCACTTGACACACTTTTCATGGATTATGTTTTCTCCACTTGCTAGGACTCCTTAATCCCAGAAGGCCACACAACAGTACAGCCAGCACACAACTGAGCATCAGCCAACCTGCAGAAGATAGCTTCATGCTGCGGGACAGCATCTTGCTCAGAAACCTGACAGCAGGAAGCTGAACCAGGGCCCTCCTCAAGGAGGACAAGTTCTAACAGCTCAGTTGAGTGTGCCAGCTTTCATGAGGCCCAACTTACATATGGGCGGCAACTGGTGGACAGTATCAAAGACAAACACCAGCAGATTTAGGTCCATATGTCAAGAAATGAGCAAATTTGGCTCCATATGTCAGGAGATGGAAACACTGTTCTAGCTGGTTTTCCTTTTCTCTGCTAGCACTAGCCACAACCAACTTCCAAAAAGCCATTTTAGCTCCCACTTTATCAGACATCACACATTTCAATGAGAGCTTCTGCATAAAGTGTATAAGGTCACATATTTCTGATGCTGTCAAATCACTCAGAATGGAAACTGAGCTGAGAAAATAACAACTGCAATCTGTACATGGAATTTTACACTGCAAGGCACATTCCGTCCATTGGAACCAATGGAGAAGGGGGACTTTTGCTGGTCTGTGCATTTACAGTATTCTGATGTAGCCAGTACTGTGAGGTTAAGCTGCACTTAAACAAGATCAGGAGGAGGTTATTTTGGATTTATCAGATTGTAAAACTGGAAATTAAATTAAAACAATTGCTGTGTCAGCACCCAGGTTAGCAAGAGCAACTTAACCAACCCCCAAGCAACCAACATAACAAACCACTGCTGTGGCTCAACTGAGAGCTACAAGGCTGTTCCAGTACGCCCTAAAATACTACCTCTTTTCCAGGAGTCTCCCTTATGCTCTAAACAGACAAATGACTTTGTAACTGTCTTTCAGAAATCTTTGCGGAGTCTACCTCCAGCCTCCTTTCTCCAAAAGAGCTATATCTGATTGCTAAAAGAAACACCATCTAATCATGAGTAAGGTGATCCTACAACAGACTGTATAAGCTGGGATTGCCAATTACTCTTCTCTGCCTGGGCAACAAATGTAAACTCAGACACATATTAGTGTCTGATGAAGATATTTTTATAATCTGAAGATTGATCTCATCTGGTACAAGACTCCCTGAGCAGTTGGCATGGTTTAGACACATTGCCTGATCACTGCAGTGAGTACTGCCATTCAAACAGAAACACAGAATCATAGAATAGTTAGGGCTGGAAAAGACCTTAAGATCATTGAGTTCCAACAGCCCTCCCATGGGCAGGGGCACCTCCCACTAAACCATGTCACCCAAGGCTGGGTCCAACCTGGCCTTGAACACCGCCAGGGATGGGGCATTCACAACTTCTCTGATGGTGCTCAAGGCCAGGCTGGGCAGAGCCTTGGGTGGCATGGTTTAGCGGGAGGTGTGTTGCATCCCCAGTCGTCGCTTTACGCTCACATTAGGAATAATAAAACTTAGTACTTTACCATTTCAAGTGTTGGTTTTGTTTAATGGAAAACCACAGCAGCCTTAAGAGCTGGATTTTATAAAAGGCAACTATAAGGTGAAAATAAGGCAGTGCATTTATTTTTCAGTAAAGTAACTAAGCACCCCAGGAGTGTAGAAGCAACACTCACTTTACATAACTTCACTGTGGCTTTAAACTCATTGAAGTATAAAGGGATACGCAATACTGCATGACAGATGTCTCTAAACAGCACATCAATACAAGGCAGCTGCTGGGAAAAGGGACTTTCCTTTAAAACTTTGAATGGCAATAACAAGTATTGGACTGTCAAATTCATTTTAGGTCAGAGGTTTTAATCCTTAATCTCCCTAAAGATTTTGTCATCGTGGTTAACAGATCTGTTACTTTCAAAAGACTAGAAGTTGCAATGAGGAAATGGATACAATGGGACAATGCTTTCTAGTAACAGTTTTCTTCATAGAGTTTGTTATGCCATTAGAAACACCATTCATAGGTATCTTAACTGTCTTCTCCTCTTTAATCAAGTACAGGAATGGAAACTACATGAAGAGATGACCTCCACACAGGTTGCTTCCTTTCAAGGGCTGACATTGCTAAGAAAGCTACTGCCCGCAGCTACACTAATCCAGAGTATTTCTTCACTGCAACTACACTGTGCAACAGGCAACTTGGCCCAAGTGCCACTGCTGGAGGAAGAAATGTTTGAGGGCTTCCTCAGTGCACAGCACTGTCTCAAGGCTGCATTCTCCGCTTCCTTACCTGTCTGCGCTTACCTAGAAGTTTATAATGTACTTTGTGTTGAAAAAGTCTACTCCAAGAAGGTGAAGGAAGACTTATCTGGTATTTAAAGGAAATACAAACACTCAGGTCCTTCAAAACATTCCTATCCTTGCTGCAAAGGGAGTACTTCTGGTCTCAAGATTCCCAGCTCTAGCACATACTCCCACTGGCCAAATCGCTGGCAGCAAGCAGTTTCACACACTGACAAATCCTCTTATAAATGCAGATAAATTGCAGTAAGACATCAGAAGTTGAAAGCGCATGATTGCAAGATACCTGGATATACCTCCCAAGAAAAACCCTCCGAACCAAAATCACATGGAACTATAAAGAACCAATCATACAAGAAGCATATATTAACCTGAATAAAAATTACATTCAAGAAAAGTTACGATGTAAAATTCTCACCTCTGTGCATTATTTTATGCTTTTCCCTCAGGTATGTGAGTCCTTTTATTACCTAAAGACAAAGAAAAACTAATTTACAAAGCAGAAGAGGTAAGTGCTTGCTTCGTACAAGAACTCCAACTGAATGCAATGTAACAGAAATCCCAATGTGTAATCACTGCAAATCAATACTCTGATTTGATTTGCACCTCCAGCTCTGATTAGAGAAAGTCAACCAGCCCCTCACTATTAGTTCTGCATACAGAGCTTGTTGCACAATTGATACGAGAAGGTAAAGTCCAAAATTTTCTAATCAAGTGTTGATTTTGTTCTTCTTCAGAAGCATCAACTGATACAAAAGCAGAAAATCAAAGCAAACGCAACATGTTGCTCATTCCAATGCCCTGAGATATCAAATGATGACACGTACAAGGACTGTGTTTTAAAAGAAACAGGTAAAAATGTGGTAGCATTTCCCCCTCCCACACGGTCCAGCCCTGAAGCGCTGTGGGAATGCCAAATCCAGGAAGCTACTGAGACGCAGATGTACCCACTTCCAGCCTTTGAGAGCAACAAATACACTCACCGCAATGCTAACTTTGCCCAGTATCTGCTCGGGAATTCTTCCAGCCTTTTTCAGCACTTGATCCAAGGAGCCACCATCCTAACAATAAATGTTTGAACAGTCAGGATTTAATCAAATTACTGTAAAACAGGACTGAAACCCAAGTATGCGAAGTAAGAAAGTATTGCTTTTCATGTTTGACTTAACATTGTTATGGTGCATATCTGAAAAGCATACATTACTCCATGGGAATCAGTCAGTTCCATGTTTATTTTAAACAAACATTTGGCCAGCAACAACATCCACTCAAATAAACACTCCACACAATGATCTTCCGTACCAGCATTTCCATGGTTTGGATCTTGTTAAGGAAGTACAGTCCACAAATAGCTGTCAACCACGTATTTGGAGTCTTATTGATTTGGACTGGAAGTGGACAAAATCTATAACATGCACTTTTTTCTTGCCACAGTAATCCCTGATACTCTATCCCCATCCAAAGACAGAATGAAGATTTAAACACCACAGCAGATGTTATGATCCTGATTACAGGGATGAAAAGAGTCACACTGGAAAAGACAAGAGTTCTCTTCCAGAATAGAATGCGTGCTAGTGGCACCCTATGCTTATAATTAAGCCCAGATCCCTCTTCTCCTCCAACTCCCAGAGGGGAATCTACAGTGGGAAGGCTGGCCTCTTAGTTCTGCATACCCAGGGTGACCCTGTCAACTTCCAAGGATGGGGAGTTGATCTGGCTGTCAAAGAACCGAAATAGGAAAAGATGATTTTGAAGTTTCATGGGAAGTAACAGTTTCAGTAATCATATTAGGTTAAATAAACTGACTGCATGCACACACACCCCCAGCAAAGTCAAATATATTCCACTGTTGCTAAGAGCTCTGGAGAAGGAAAAATGTAAAAGAAAAAAGCTATTTATTTTTAGCAACTGATTCAACAATAGGCTTGTGCATAAGTTTTGGATTCTCCATGATAGAGAATATATAATCAAAGAGGAAAACAGAAAGCTATTTCTCTAATTGCAAAACATCAACCTGTTGTCCAGATCAGCATTTGATATCTCCCAGTATTCAAGGCAAAAATCCACCTTGAGAAAGTGATTGCCTTCTGCCTTAACCTGTCCATTTACAGGAGTACAGAAAAAAGCTAAAATGCAAAGTTTTGTTATTTGAGGACTAAAGTCCATAACTCTTAAGAGAAGGAGAGTAGAGGAATACTTATTTGATCATGTATTTTTGTAAACAAACACACCCACATACACTACACTTGGTAAAAATATGTCAACAGGAAAAATATCTATATACATTTCTTGTATAACCAGTGTGCATTTCTGGACAGCTGTATTTCATACAGGTCAACCCCGTTTCTTTCTTCCCCTTCCCAAGGACTAGCCCCGCTCCTGGAAGAGGCTGAACCTAATTCAATTGCCTAGTGTTTGCTGCAGCCTTCAGTGTCTTCCAGGAGCAGACTCCAAGACTTTAGCCTGTTAAATACCTGCTGCTAAGGAAAGTTATGCACTGATTTTGATTTTACGTACCCAAAAATATCAAACACTCAAACCTTCAAGTTCCATGCCTTTCCCACCTCCAACTTCTTGTTCATATTCATACTTCTGTTTTGTAGCTCACTGCTAAAATAAGGATTTTGACTGGCAGTAATTGAAAGGTACATAAAAAAAAGGCAATGGAGATTCTCAGCTCATTGTTCATCCAAAAAGAGACCAAAAGCTTCCACCTAATGATCCACATTAAGCCATCAGTTTAATGGCTTAAGATTCCAATTTAAATAATCCACCTTTTCATTCTATTGCAGAGTTTATTGATCAGTTAGTCTAGGCGTAAAATCTTATATGCAGTCTGACTTCGACCAGATTCAGCACTCAAACACCAAATCTCATCCTGCCTTCACCTCAAAGGAAAAGACATATGTCAGATAAATCATACCCTGCTTAAGAACTTGCAAACCCTCGTTGCTCCTGTTAATTTTCTCATTGACAAATTAATTAAGATTCTTTATGCCTTTTATTTCTACATGTAATTACATACCACCACCATCTCTCTCGGCACCTATTAACATACATACTGCTCTTCTAGCTATTGCAGATGCGCACATTTGTGACATTCATTACATGTATTCTGAAACAATGCCCAGCCATTTTTAACATCTACTTTCCTGTTTTTCCACTATTCTTTTCCATTCTGAGAAACTGACCTCTTTATAATTCCCAACAGTCACTTGTATTTTGGGGTATGCACACCTTCTATTGGGTGAGGACATGCTTAAAAACTGGATCATGAGCACTTGTTCCTAAGCAACCATCGATTCCTTCTAAACATTTCAGTCGGAGAAGGCCAGAGAAGCATTAAAACAACCACATGCACTTTCCAGAAAAAAGAAAGTTTCTCTCCAAAGCAGCAGGCTTCTTTTCCAGGGAAATAAATAAAAAAAGCCTTCAGATTTATTGTATTTCATATTGTTAAAAACAATCCTCTACTGAGCAAGTGAGGCACAAAATTTGCCTGACCTTTAATTACAGAAAATTCCCTTTTAGTGTTTGGCTCCATATGGTTGGAGAAAGGCAGACAGCTGTCGAGAAGAAACTGTACTTTTCTATTAAAATTAAACACAGTCAAAATTATTTTTGGCATTAAAAACAGTTGCATCAGATGCTTCTGGGCTTGGTCACTTCCTGGGCACTGATCTTTGTTTGCATTTTCTGTAAAATTTGAGGAAAAGGAGACAAAACATCGATTCATCTAAATAAGAATAAACTAGACCAGGTTGCTCCAAGCCCTGTCCAACACTACCAGGGATGGATCGTATAATTTGTTAACTTAAATCCTTTTGACACTCAGGTTTTGCATTAATGGTCTGCTAACAGCTTCAAGCTAAGACAGATTCATATGTACTTGCCATGTGTTCCATGCAAATGCTGATTTCTCCATCACTGTAGAAAGCTCCATAAAAGCCCACTATGTATGGAGAGTTGCACTCGTGGAGGACTTGCAGCTCCCGGATGATCTGGTTTCGAATAGCTGGCTTGATCTCTAGATGAATTAGCTGTAAAACAATCCACTCTTTATTATTTTCTTAGTGGTAGGTACAGTGCCATTCAGAAGGACCAGGTTGTTCAGAGAGACTTTTCAATACTTAGCTGGATAAGGCCCTGAGCAAGCTGCTCTGATCCCACAGGTGACTAATTTAAGCAGGAGACTGGAACTTCTGAAGCCACTTCCAACAAGAACTATTCTATGACTTAACTTAAAAATAACTCATCCTATTCTCTTAGTAGCAAAGGGAAAAGAAAATACTACAATACAGCATGAGAAAGGTGAAACATCAGCACCCATGAAAAGGTGGGATTTCCATCTCTTCTTTTCACAAAAGACTTCTCTATCACAAACTTCTTGTTCCAGCACGTTTTCTTCACTTGGGTTCTGTTCTACGGAAAAGTCATGAACAAATGCCTAAAGGAAACATGTCAAAGACATACTGACTCAGAAGCAGCTGCTGAAAAATAACTGCACAGGTGTTTGTAAAGCATTAGTGAAAGGAATGAGCTGAACCTCAAATTAAAGGCTCCCCAAACTGAATCTAAAAAGAAGACTACAAACAATATTGTTTCACTAGACGGTTTCTCTCATTCAGTCCAAGAGGTGTATTTCTTTTGTGAATGGGAAGATTAAGAGACATCATGGAAGTCAAATTTTAGTCAATATATGAAAGAAAGGTTGCAAACATCTTGGTTGCACTGAATATTATTGAATTTCCTGTTAAACCCACAGCATGCGGGTGGGGGGGGGAATCAATTCAATTGATTTAGCTCAAGAAAACCTCAATGATTTGTATATTTTGCAATTCTCACACCTTAAAAGTGGGTGTTTTTATTCGCTTCTCTCCAAACTGTTGGGTTTTTATTTTGAAAGTCAGTACCTGCACATTTTCCTTTAGTTTTGCTGAAGATGACAGTGTACTGCTCTAAAAACACAAATACCTCAAGTCTTTCTTTTGACTTCTCAGTTAAAAAAAAGAAAAAAATTTAAAAGTTTTCAGTAATACAACATGGGATCTTTGAGGGCGACCTGTGTTTTATCCTTCTCAAAGGCAAGGTTATGTTTCTGACAAAGCACAGCAGCCTGCCTGCCACCTCACCCACTGCAGTACAACAGCCTGTGCCCCAAGAGGCTGCCTTCCAACAAGTGCTACCTGTGCAACGAACTTTACTCCTGGAAGCGTAAGGCACAAGGTACCCAAAGAAAGTATCAGAGATGCATTTCCCTTACTACCTTTGGCTCCCAGAGATACTGAGAGAAAGTGAAAGCTCCTCACATAAACAAAGTGAGGATTAAAACATCAAGCTATTGCAGCTAGAAAAATAATCCCTGCTCTCTTACAAACTAGGTCACAACTGCTACTGGCTCCAAAGCATAAAGCTGCACCATGGAACAATACTCTAGCCAGGACAAGTACCTTTTCGCACAGATGCCACCTGCACCCCATGATGAAACTATAAATCAGGAGATGTCACTGTACCCAATGCATTCCCTCACTCTTGTTTTTTGAGTTCATTTTTTCTTGTATCATCCAGAGTCCTTTTCTGGTCTGCAGCAGTGAAGGAACATCTTAGACAGGCAATATCCTTGCCCTTCTTCTAAACTCACAGCAGGATATATATATACACACACACATATCAGGATATTGTCACTTTTCCTTCATTCCTACCTTTCAGTAACTTCTTTTAGGCCTTTTACTCATTGAGTCTACCACATTTTATCTGAAAGTATATACCCAGCTGAAACGACTGTATTTGTCTAAGTGGGGAAAAAAAAGGAAAAGAGAGAGAATGAATGCCTAGCCTTTCCTTATGAACACATGGGACATTTTCAGAGAAGTTGACATGTTTCATGAAGTTGACATTTTTATGTGTCAACACCACTTATTTCTCTAAGTCAAGTCACAGTGTTTGATCAGAGACAACCTCCTTCATAATAATCATCCCCAAGTTTCTATTTTTGAGGCACTCACTTTTCTTGCCATTATGAGACCAGAAGGTTTGTGAGATACTTTGAAGACCACACCACCATTTCCTGCTCCCAGCTCACTGATCTTCTCAAAGTCATCATCTTTCAGCTCTCCAACCTTTTGTTTCTGGGTAAGGAAAGCTTCAAGGCGCTTTCGTTGCTGCTCATCCAACTCTAGTTCTTCCAGCTTCTTCTGAAGTGCTTCCAAATTTGTCCTGTATCAACAGAAAAAAGAGCAGCTCCATTATTAAGCTGCTTGAGCTTACCCAGCAGTGTTGCAAGAGGAAGAGCAATAGAGCACTGAGGTCAGATTAAATCCAGTGCAGTTTTGCACCTATATATATTATCTCAAAAAACCTGACTTGTATAGTCATCCACATCAGACATACATTATTGGAACTCTGATTTAAGCAAACAGTATTTCATTCCAGATAAAACAATGACATAAGCATGAATGGATAATATCCAGTTTCCCCATCTTTGAGGTTCTGTTCAGATCCATGCACGTTAAGTTTCACTACCTACAGGAGTGGCTTCATGACTCAGCATTGATGACCTGAGCTGTCATGAATCACAGCACATCACTCCACACTATTTCTGGTTTCACGTTTTCAAGGATTGTGTAGTAATTTCCTACAGAGTTTGTCTACATGTTTTATCTACTGATTTTCACACAACTATACAACTAATAATCCATTCAGAAGCTTCTTATTTAGGTATCAGTTATCAAGCAAAACCAGACAAACATGCATTAAAACCACAGCCACTGAAAAGAGAAGCTGGTTTCACTGGGGAAAAGAAACAGCCCAAAGGTTTTAAACTCACTTTTACTTTTGTTGAAGGGCACATCTACTAGAAATCTAGGTTTAACATCATAAGCAATACAGAATAGAAATACAAAACTTTAAACAGTAGCTAAATTTGGTACTACAGAAACCAGTTCAGTTTCTCAGGAAGATTCTTTACTTAATAGCTTCACTTCAGATCTTTTGGACACCCTTCATTCCAATAACACGGCACCTTAAAAGCCCACTTAAAAGTTCCCTGCTTCCAACTGCAATAATAACATGCTGCAAGAACACGTATTTACCAGCAAAAATCTGTTTTGCCTAGCTAAATTTAATGCAATGCTCCCAGGGAATATAGTGTTGCTAGGATGAAAGCTTGAGGAACAGAATCTACTTCTTCAGAGTCTAAAACTACTTTCCATTAAAGATATAAATTCCACTGATAATCAAGGAAATTACTTCTATTCATCACTCCATAAAATGTCCATTTTCAAATCATGCTATACAAAGATACATTCTCTGCAGACCTAGTAAGGTGCTGGTCACTTGAGAAGGTAAAACCGATTCTCCAAGAAGGAAGAACAAATAAGCCTGAGACTCAACAGAAAAAGGGAATTATAGGATGAAACCCTCAACTCATTCATTGCAGAGCCTGCATGTCCAGGCAGGAGAACAATCTTGGTTTGACTGTAGGAAGGTTTAATCAAGGCAAATAAAAATGATATAAATATTCACAGCTCTTCCTCACTACACAATCACTCTGAAAGGTTAAGTGGTGATGCACTCCTACTTCATTTATCAGCTTAAGTATGGCAGACAGGACACAACTGTCAACCTAACTTAGGGTGCTAACACTTAGAAGAGTTAAGCAGAGGAAATGGAAAGAGACCTTTGATGTTAAGGGGAATTCTGTCTGACATTTTAACTGTCCAAGCATAAGATTATCAGGCAACACTTGGAGCAGGTTTCACAAAACACTCAGCCTGGGCACTGCTGCTCAAGACCATGAAACAGTCTCCCATAGTAAATGTGGATGTACCTGTCCTACTGTAGTAACACTAGATTAACTGTCTCTATCCTGGTGTAAAAATAATTTCATTCTGGTGCAGATACTTCATTTTCAGGCTATGCTACAAAGAGAAACACACTCTTGTTTCTGTCCTCATACCATGCTTTACACCAGTATAAACATACTGGAATATAATCATACAACTAATATCCTAGAGTATTCACCAAGAGAAATCT
>WYDI02009067.1:0-15039 GCA_009867235.2 Psittacus erithacus | reverse complement strand
CATGCTTTACACCAGTATAAACATACTGGAATATAATCATACAACTAATATCCTAGAGTATTCACCAAGAGAAATCTCCCTGCATAGATAAGCCTGGCTTACAGGAACATGAAAATCACTCTGACTTACAGACTCTGCTTAAAGATGAAAAATTAGGAAAGAGATGCTTTTGAAATTCAGTTTCTAAAATGCAAACCAGAAAGCAAAATCACCAGAATTCCAAGCTCTAATGGCAAAACCTTCATTACATGCAGTGATGAGTAAGACGATGAGAGCAATTAAGCTTTCGGATGTCACTTGGATTTTTCAGGACCAATTCTCTAACTGTAAAGCAAATTAATCTGAAGATACTAACCCAACAAATGCTTTGTAGGAATTACTAATCAGAACGTAACTAGCAGTAATATCTCCAGTTAGTTTGATGATAATTGAATGACACATCAAGACAGAATTGAAGTCTTCTTCATTCTGTCCTTTGCTTGAAGCACTAACTATTAATCTATTTAAAATGTAAACAGATAAATAATTAAAGAGTATGTGTGTCATCAGAATTGGTGGTGGCAATTTACACTCAGTGTTTTAGAAGGCAGGACTCCAGCAGTTTCAGTTTTTAACTTGAACTACTGTAAGAACACTATCCCCTGACAGGTAACTATGACCCTTGCCACATAAAAACATCACAGCCAAGGCGCAGTGTAAAGCACACACAGGAACAGGTGGATACTTAAATCATTGCATATGAAGTATTATAAATGAAACTAAACTGACACATACAAAATTAAGAGGGAATGCTCAAGTCAGTTCACCACTGATCTTTACCATCTCTTCCAACCCAAACTGTTTATGATTTATGATCACTAGGATATCACTAAAACACTAAGGAAGCTTTGCTAGCTAAAAGTCGCAGCATGCTCATGTGCTAATGTCTGCCTCCAGAAGGAGCACTAGTAGTTACTTAATCTCATATAAAACTTTAATTCAGAGACAAAAAGATTCCTATTAAAATTCATCACCATTACCTGCTGCAGTCTTGGAGTTGTTTTTTCCACTGTCAGAGCACTCTGGCTCTGCCAGTGTTCCATCAAATCACCTCAGCCCTTCACTGCTCCAAGCACTACTCTAAAGCAATAGGTTATCATTTAATTTATTGCTCTCTGTTTTAAAGCCAGGCACATACTAAACATACTACACTAGGGAAAGAATTCAGCTTTCATAATGTGATCATCTGAATGAAGCCACAGGGAGGTCAGTGCTGGTCTCTCCATTCATTAGAAAAACAGTGTAATTTCACAGAGCACTACCTATAAGTATGTTATTCAGGTAGCAGAAATGGATAAACATGCTCTAGAGTCAGCAGACGACACCACTGTACAAAGCATACTGTCTCATGTGCTGGACTTAAGATACTATTCTAAGATCTCCCTCTTCTAGACTAGATTGGAAGTTGTAACATAAACCCAGGGCACAACTTTTGGGGAGTTGGCTGCTTGTTTCCAAGTGCAGCCCCAGGTGCTCCAGAGGTTCTCCACCCACTCTTGATCAGGTATGATCCTTCCTGTTGAGTCATTACCTCTTCCTTTTTGCACTCAAAGTTTGCTGACAGTGCAGTGTCCTCCTCCCAGTTACATGGCACTCCCATATAACCTCAGAAGTTTCAAACGAATGCAGAACAGAACTTAAGAGAGCAGCCTCCTGCAAGATGCACACAAGCACACCCCACCTCCCCACAAAACAACCACCCTTCGATGTGCGTGAAGAAACTTCACCTCTATTAATATCAATTTAGGCTCTACAACAACCCCCATTTTAGAGGCCAGAAGACAACTGCAACCTGACATCCTGAGGGGACACACATCCACCCCTTCCACAGCCAACCTGTGTTATATCCCAGAGGTGAGAAAGGTTTTCTGAAGAGAATCACAGCATGGGATACTGGGGGCTTTTCAGACTCAGTGCTGCCTCACCTGTATGGAAGCTCACCTAAGACCTTCAGAATGGGCTCACCTACCCCAGTACCTCACATCCTGAAAGTGGCCAAAAGCAGATGCTTAGAAAAACAGAAAACTGGGCAACAACAACCGAAGAAAAAGCACAGCAACAGCTCTAGCTGCTGCTAGATGGAATGTTCTGTCCTCTGCTTCCCAGAGATGCACATGTCCATTCAGGAGCCCACGGATAAGAGCAAGATGTGTCACAAATGCCATCACTTCACCAGGTTACCAGGTCACTTTCTGAGTCTGTCATACTGCTCCCTTAATGGCTGGTTGAAGGTATTTCAGACTTTCCTTTTCAAGACCAACCCGCCCCCCCCATGACTGATATCCACTGTAACAGTGCATATTATACACAGGTGAGAAACACAGGGAGATACTTGTGTGCTAGTTACTGAGCAAACCTTTATTTCCTACACACAGTTTGGGCAGGGAAGAGTAGCAGAGTCTGCAGAGGACTCTCATCCCACACACAAAGATGAGCGGAAGGCAAGAAGAGCCCTCTTGGCTCATGATTTTGAGGGCAGCCACCCCAGCACTTGAAGAAAGCACTCCTGGAAGAGATACATTAACTTCTCAGAGCATACTTGCTCTCTCTGAACCGGCAACGAGGAGAGAAATGCTGCCATTAGTCTGCTAGTACTTAATGTTAGAATAAAACCAGAAAAATAAATCCTTATTCTTAACTCATTAATACTCCAAATGCTTGAGAATTTAATTCACATGAGTGATAAGTTAATCATATACTCAACCCTAAAAGCTATATTAAAGCTGTACTCAATCCTGAAGCCTACTTTAGAGGGAAGATAAAAAGGTGGTAGAGGAAGAAAGTCTGAACAAGTATTTGACAAATTAGTGCGAAAGACTCTGTCAAAGTTATTACTATCAGTTTTGCAAGCTGAACAATTAGCATGAGTGAAAGCATCAAGAAGTACGTTCAGTTTCAGATCTCTTGTCACATGAGGATACAGGCTTGGGGGTTGTTTTCCAGAACAGTGACAGTAATGCTTTCCCCAAGCCTACACAGCTGTCAGTTTAGAGAAGAAAGTAGGCAGTTCACTACATAATTTCCATGAACAACCTCAATCAGGGAGCTGAAATAAAGCATTAGGAACATGAAGACATTCTGTGGTTTTGAAAAGACAGACTACTATTTCATGTGACTGTGCCAAACCCAATAAGGCTATTTTTTATTTAGCTTTTCCTTTAGCAAAGAAGAGTCCACAGAGTAACATGGAAGATAGAAGCAATTACAGTAGGCTCATAGCTTACTGCACAGGTATCTATATCTGGGCTAACTCCAGTAGACTCATAAAACCTGCAGTTAAAACAACAATGCAACAAGATCCAAACTCATTAGAAGTGCAAAGGTGTCTTGCTTTGGAAAAATACACTGTTCCCCAGGTCCTGCTTATTTTCAAGCTTTGCAACATGTTAGAGGTCCTTTGTAAGCTGTCTCTGCCTTTAGGTAGGTATACGATTGCCCAATACACTTGCTCATTTCTAGCATGGATTTTAACATCTGCAAATGCTGTTCCACTTTCACAGCACAACAGACATAGCAGGGGGTATACTGAGGTTTAATACAGCCAGGGAAAAAAATTATCCAGTAAGAGGCAATTTGATTAAAATCTATTTCTTAGTAAAAGGTATGTAAACCAAAACTATTAGAAAGGTATTGCTCTGTCAAAGGAAGTATCCTGCTAAACTAATTCAATGTAAGAATTCTCATTTTTCTAAAGCTCCAAGTCATGCATTTGAAAGAAGAAAATCTGAGCTAGGACTTCAGGTCTCCTGCTGAGTCTCCAACCAAAAGGACAACTTAATATGAACAGTTCCTCATCAGCTAAGCTGCTGGGCAGGAATCTCTGCTTAAAGCTTCCCCCCTCTGTTGCTTTAGCAAAAAAACATTAAAAACCCCATTAAACATCTGGACTAATTTTTGTTAAATAACCCAAGGCATGCCCAGTATCATCTGAAGACAGAGTTCACTGAAGAGAGCAAAACCACAGAAGCGAGCAGCAGCACAACTGGACAGATGCTGGATTCATGCCCTGGATGCCTCTTCCTGCCAGATATTTTCCAGCTGTTCCCAGCCAGCACTCAGCCTCACAGCCCTTTATCCTGGATGGTGGCAGGAGCTGCCAGCAAGGCTCAGCCACCCTTTCACATGGTTAGCTCCGTGGCTAAACAATGCAACAGGAGGTTTGGGGTTTCTGTACTCAGTTAAAAGGCTTCCTCAGGACTTGCTGCAGCGCTGAATTCAAAGTCTTCCACAAACTTCGCTGTTTCAAATTAAGAAATTCAAGAGCTAAACCTCCAGAACCAGAAATCCAAGTTCTTGGTCTCCCTTTCATATCTGCGCCTATCACTGATTTTTCCTAGCCAACACTACACACAACCAGAACAAATGAACAATAGGGCAATTAACACTTCCTTATGGACAGAAAAAATAACTTGGCTATTGGATATTTAAAACACAAACCCAGAGGATAGACAGAAGTTATAAAATTCTGATCACGAACTGACACATGTACTTACATAAGTCCTGCTTTTCCATTGTTTTATTTCTCCGAACTAAGAGTTAAATGCAATGACAAAAACAAGGGATAAAGATGTGCAGTAGTAATGGTAACACTATCCTCACAACTCCCTTGTGTGGTAGCAACACAGCCTCTGCGAGACACTACAATAATACAAAAGATAAAGTTACAATACCAGTTTACAAGGCTTATGGAAAAGCCAAGATTAGAATTGAAACAACTCTGTGCAGGAGCGGAGCAAGGAGCCAGAAGCACAAAAAATTGCCAGAATGTGGAGATGAAAGCAAACAAATTGCCAAAATCCCCAAACATAACCGGGATTCAGTGGATGGAAGGTTTAGCTCCTTGCCTGTATTTTAAATGGATGGATTCTGTAACACAGCACTTGCCAGCATAGCCATTAGTGGAATAAATTAGTAATTTTTACTTATGCATAGGCTGTACCAATACATATAGAAATATTTACACATCTACATACATCTATATCCAGATAGAATGTTAAAAAACATGCACTCTGTGACTGTTCTATTCACTACATTAAATCTGCTGACTCATCTTCCCACCCCATCAGAGAAAAGGTTCTAGAAAAGCACAGGACAATGCTGAGTTGTACAAAACAGCCCAAGACAGAAGAGCTGACAAGAAGTTGCAACAGTTTGTTTCAAAACCCCGTAAGTGGATTTTGAAGAAGATACTCGTTCATCCAAAGCATCACACACACACTGCTGGAGTATCTCTGTCCTAGTTCTCAGGCTGTAAAATCATCTGCTTCTAATTTTTATCAGACAGTCACAGAATGGTTTAGGTTGAAGGGACCTTAAAGCTCATCCAGTCCCAACCCCCTGCCATGGGCAGGGGCACCTTCCACTAAAGCAGGCTGCTCCAAGCCCCATCCGACCTGGCCTTGAACACTGCCAGTGATGGGGCAGCCACAGCTTCTCTGGGCAACTTCTCTTCTTGCTCCTTTAGCATGTGCCACCCTGTAACAGACACCACTCACTACTTCCTTCTGCTGGGGTGACTGAATCCTGATGAAAACCACATCCCCAGCTGGCAGTAAGCAGAAGCTGTACTGGAATTCACTCTTCTTTTCTTCAGACAAGACTCAGGATGACAGCAGCTTCTCAACAGATGCTTGCAAAAAACCACCAAGCAGTGAATTAGTCTTTTCCTAGCTGTTCAACTCCTTTGGGCACTAACTGGCACGATGCGGTGGTCACTCCTTCCGAAGTATAACCAAGATTTTGCTTAAGTAACACTGAACACAGAGCAAATCAGAAACCAGTCAATTCATAATTAGTGGCAACACATTCTAAGTCTTCACAAAAAAAACGCAAAAAATAAATGCATTGCTTCCTCTAAAAACCATAAATTTAAAAGTCTTTGGAAGAAAGAACCTGCTCCCCAAAAATTCAGCGAGCTGGAAACTGATGCTGCTTCCTCAAAGAGACATTTGTGTTCTGGCAGCAGGATCTGTACACTTCATAAAGCCCAGTCAATCCCCAGGGCAATGATGGGAGAACAAATGCAGCTGTAAAAAGAGTAACACAGGCAATATGGGGAAAAAGCCTTCTTACTGGAACATTTCGAACTGAAACATTTAAAGGGAACATCTAGGTTCCATACATAAAACAAAATTCCTTCCTCAGTTCATTTCAGAACATTTTTCCTGTATACATTAAAATATTTCATCAGTATCCACTCAAATGATGGGCTGATGTATTTTCTGTCTCATGTAAATTCCCCACAACTGTCATGTTGGGTGTTTTTAAACTACTGGCAAAGCAAAGACCCAGTAGCACCATTATACAAATAAATAATTACACTACATATGTGGTTTACCTAGTCCATTTCAGTCTTTTTTAAGCCTAATTTGGTCTTGATAACACCGGAAGGTATTCTAGGAAACACTGTAATGCATTCCTCTTGAGAGAGAGACCTGAGACCACTCGATTAAAAGATGTGCTGCTCAAATTGTAATAATTACTGAATTTCAACATCTCAGTGGTATCTCCTGGACTCCAAGTGTGCTGTCATTGGGTTCTTGCCAAAGCAGGCAGCTCTGCCCCATTCTGTCCCTAGCTATTCAGTCCTAAGTAACCAATTCAGGCAACAGACCCATTTAAAATTAACCTCAATACTGCAAGTTTTCAGCCAGATTATTTTCTTGCTTTAGCTCATCATTTGCCTCCATGGATGTTGCTGTGAGCACAAGAAGACAGAATTTAGGCTTCTTTGGCAGGTAAATTCTCAGCCACATCAGCACACACATCTGACCCTCTGAAAGAGTAGATACAAAAAAAAGCATCAGGGAGACATGGGCACAGCAAGGAAAGGAGAGGACTTTAGAAGCAGCAGGATCTTGCATATGCTTAATTGTGAAAGCACACCTTTGTGACTCTACCTGCAGCACCGGCGCTGTAAAGGACAGAAAAGGAGAAGCAGCTGCATCCATATGACAGCCTGCACTTCCTTCAGCTTTCATCTCACTGAGACACAAATACGTTTATTTTTTACATCCAGTTTTTATTTAACTCTCCAAAACTGATTTAGGCTTTTTGCAATACATATGCCTGCATTGCCGTCATTACACTTAAACACACGCATAAGAACACCACAAGGCTTGGTATTTACTGTCATCGTGGTATTAAGTGTCTTAAAATCTCTCCTACACCCGTAACTGTAAAGTAAAAGCTGCCTATCAATAAAAAACAGCACAGGTCACTTAGCCAGTTGTGTTAATTTCTGTACTACTTGCATACACTTAATTGTAAATCTTTTCAGCACAAACATCCAGAAACAATATAAGTACTAAGTAAGAAGTTATTTTCCACCATTATAACAGATCACATGTTCCATTAGCTTACAAGAATTATTAAAATGCTATTTGTAATTCAATGGAAGACTATGCCAGGCCCATGTACATTTAAAGAGAAAGCTCTGAGTATGTTTCAATCCGAAACTGGAAAATTTTGTTTCTGAATTTCTTTTCTTAAAACTATTTACAAGCTTGCAGTAATTCCACATTCGTATTCAATGCAACTGCAATCTGGCCAGGTCATAAAATTCCAGGACCTAATCTTCCAGAACACTACACATGGGTGCAAAGCTCCCCTGAAGTCAAAGGAATTCCACAGAGGGGCTTGGCCCTCCTCAGAGACTTTGTGGTTTTAAAAACAATGGAAAAAACCCTCCAGAACAAATTCAGAAGTGACCCAGCATGCATTAAAGCGAGCAACTATGAAAATCTTCCTTCTCTTTCTCCTGAACTCACATCCAAGAAAACTGACCAAAAGAAATTATTCCACAAAGGACAAGTCCTCTTGGAAGGTCTACTGGGAAACAGCCCACTGGTTGTGCTGTTCCCCCACTTCATTTTACAGTATTAACTTAAAAACAAGGAAAAAAAAAACCCACAACACAACCCACACTACAGATGATGGGAGATAATCTGCCTTTTTACTCCTACAAACCCCAAAGTGAAGTTTCCTTGAGAAAGATACTGAAAACATTAAAATTGCAAGATGCAGAGTAAATGAGCAACTATTTCTTTTCCAAATTGTAATATAAGGTGGAGTTCAAACCAGTTTTGCATAATTTCCAAGTCCTTCTTTGACTATCAAATACAGGCAGCTGTACTCAGAGGTCATCCAGCTCTTCAGGGGCTTCTTTAAACACAATTTAAACAGAATAAAAATCAGTCCAAGCAGAAACAATAAGAAAAAGCTGACAAATTAAAACTGCAGCTCTTAACCTGTGACTGGAACTTGCCAGTCACCCATTTCTACAATATTACTCCCTGGTCTGAACAGTTCTAAGGCACACATGCACTATAATTAAGACAGTTTAAAGAAAGAAAAAACCCAGAACTGCTCAGCATGGGCCTAAGCACCACCGGTGACAGCAGCATCATGCTTGATGACCTGTTTCCATTAACCATCATCTCTGGACTTCCTTTCATACTATGCCCTTAAGAAAACAATACACTTCCTAACAAGATCATGGCCATGGGTCTTTACCACCTTAAATTCCTCTCCAAGACCTGGCTGTTTACAGCATATTAAAGGAAGACGCAAATCCCATTGTCTATTTCTGTGTTTACACTTCCATCTAATTTAACACAAGCCAGAATTCATCTGTCATACTGTCCTTAGTCCTCCTGACCAAGAATATAATCCTACTTTGCTCATTTTACATTGTATTACAGCTATATCACATCTGAGATACGCTTGGCCCTGTCTTCCCAGTACAGAGATCACAGTTTAGGCTTGATTTGGGAGATACTAGTTGTTGCCAAAACACACAGTTTGTATATTTTGGAATTCTTTAAACACATGACTGTAAGAAATTAAGTCCCAATCACCTCTGCAATGTCAACACTTACACAACACACAGTCAGCGGCACTTAATTTAAAAACATTGTTTCCATTTTTGTATTTAATCAAGGTCCCAAGTTGTTCTGGAAAGTTCAAGTTCCAATACCAGAGACAGGGAAGTCCCCTTTACTCAGTGAAAGTAGAGTAAGCCTTTAGAGAAGTTAGTTTGTAGACATAGCCAAACGTAACTGATGTACAGAAAAGGCAATGAGAAAGTCTCTTCTGTAATCAGAAGTTTGAAGCAGTGACAAACATTAACACATATTTGTAACTGCAGCAGTAATCCTCCCACAAGAGACAAGTTAACTAACAAACTAATTATAATGCTCATTGGATTGTTGCGCCCTGTGACAAAATGTATTGACTATTTCTTTCATTTTTTCTAGCAAGCACTTTTAAAACAGGCTGTGAGTACAGGCTACATTATATGCCAAGACATTCTGTTTCATTAAACATAATGTAGGATCTCAAGGCACAGGTTTAATCAATTTTTCCTGCGCATATACTTCTGGACATGGCATTTTAACTAATAAATTTTAATGCACTTCCCTGAGACCAGTACACTTCACAGCTCACTATGTAATGTCATCTATACATAACAAGTTTTGAGGAATACAAATACTGATTTTCCCTTGAAATATACTATGGGGCTGTAACAGAAATATGGAAGTATAGCTGCATTTTGTGTCAAAGACCTTTACATAACAACTATATTTAGTATTTGTTTTGAATTTAAAATAACAATCAAGCATTGGGATCTCATTTAATATCTATGTATCTGTAATTGCTATATACAGCAAGCTATAAAACTAGTTATCCTATTTCTTCACCAGCATTTTATATCAAAGTAACTTTCTCATCAATATGATCCTTCCCTCTGCTTTTCTGTTAAGATGCCATTAGAAAATTATATGAAGTAACCTTCTTTTCAGGTGAACAAACCCCTTACTGTAATACAGAAAGCGGCATTATCTTGAAACCCACCCTCCTGCTTCTTTGCAGAGCTTCTACTCCATATTCTGGGTCTAGCTTGGATTTAGAGAGTAATGACTGTAAGACATCCAAAGGGATAGGGAGTCAAAAGTCTGAAAGGAACAGAAAGTGGAAATGTTGTTCTTGTTTCTTTTAAGTCCTAAGACAGTAACTACCCCAGCATGGTCAGTCACAAGTATTGCTAAGACAGTAACTACCCCAGCATGGTCAGTCACAAGTATTGCTAAGACAGTAACTACCCCAGCATGGTCAGTCACAAGTATTGCTAAGACAGTAACGACCCCAGCATTGTCAGTCACAAGTATTGCTAAGACAGTAACTACCCCAGCATGGTCAGTCACAAGTATTGCTTTAACATTTTCTTCCAGGTTTGTTGGCTTGTTTTTCACCCTGTTTTCTCTGCAAAAATTCTGCACAAGTGTAAGTGTGCAGCTCCAAAAGTACCAGGAAAAAATCAAACCTGCAACTGGCCAATGTCATCTTGGTTTCATTCTGATGATCTAAAGCAACACAAAGCTCAAAAACAGCAGCACAGGCTCCACTTTCCCTGCACAGCCGCTTCTCAGCAGGAAGTGCCAAAAGCAGAAGTGAAGCTCAGGAAAAATCTTTTAGTAAGTTTGTCTATTGTCCAGCAGGGTAGCTGGGAATTTGGAAGGCCCTAGAGAGAACTACAGCATCCTGTACAAATAATTACAGTAATCACTACAAATGAAAACTGCTGTCAGAGAAAAACATTGTGAAATTGTCATTAAAACACCCAGGATAAATCTATTTAAATTGCCAGTACCCTAACTCTCTTTCACACTACCTGGCCAGGGGAAAGGAAAAAAGCAGGAAGGTAAAAAACAAAAGAAAAAGGAAAGTCATGCAAGAGAGAACCAGGCCTCATCTGCGTACTTCAAGCCCTACACCTCATGCTATAAGCTTTTCTTACTCTAGTCAGTGAGTTTCCATCACCAAATAAGGATGAAGACAGAGGACAAGATAAAACGGAAACCAGGACATCCTGAACTATCCAGCCCCTTCTTTCATTTCCTTTCTTTCCCCTTCCTTTCTGCCAGGAAGTCCAAGTATCACATGCACCCATTACTAGAAGTATTAAGCTTCAATATTGTAAAACCAGCAGGAGATTCTGGGAGTCAAATACCCATCATAATATGTTACAGAACCTTCCACCTCTGACATTTTCTAGATTCCAACATCCAATTACTGATGGCCAATATATAACTGCTTGATTTTGTGCCAGCATTGCCTTTAGGTCTAAATAACTTCCTTCCTTCTGGATATTTAGGTCCTCCACGCATTTACAGATATCAATCATATCACCTTGCTCTGAATCTTCATTTCACTTTAGCTGAGTAATCTGAGCTCTTTTCATTCTCTCTCAAAAGGTTCTCTTCTCTGAAAAAGAACAGGGAAGCATCTGAGATTACTTGCAAAGCAACAGATTTGTATATGGTGGAAGCGAATGAGTAACTGGAGACTCACATAGCCAAAATTCCATTATACCAGGAGCTGAGCTTCAGAAAGCATTAATATGGTAGCCCACAGATGCACAACATAGTTGAAATGCCTGACAATGCATACAGACTGACAAACACCTCTACTGTTGATCTCAAGCAGTAACCAAAGGCAGGGGGGGAAGCACAGAACAGGACAGGAAAAAAAAATAAACTATCTTACAGATAAAGGAAAAAAACAAAAGTCTCTAATTTAATTCCGAAAACATTTCGAAATTCTCATGCAACTACTCTTTGCTATTTGAAATCTTTTACGATGAGGATTTAATATTAGCAGGATGAGGGTATATTTCCATAATTAATTAATTCTGGCTGTTTATAGGACAACAGGTTGCTGGATTTACTTCCACTAAGCTACTGCTTTTAAAAATACTTGACACATCTCTAAGCCTGGCAAAAGCTGGTTGTAAGGTCTTCTATATTTATATATATGGGGGTTGGAACTAGATCTTTCCAACCCTAACTATTTTATGACTCTATATATGACAAAGAGCAGAAGTCACATACCAAATAAACCAATATACAATCCAGAAAACTAAGCAAGATAGCTCCCCAATGTAAACAAGATTCAACACTCCCATGAGTCTCAAAAGGTTTTCAACAAGTAAATGAGTACCAGACATGCAAAAGTAATTCAAAATTCATGACATTTCTTGAGTGAGGTAGTACAATATTTAATATATTACATGTTTGGTGATTAACTTTTGGTACTAAACCCAGCAAGTGATAGGTATCAAATTTGTTCTATAAGACAAGACTAATATGCAATAGGGATCCCCCAAGGAGCAGCTCAATGTATCACCAACTATCCTGAAGAAGATTAACTGAAAAGTGCCATACAGGCAAATATAGAAATAATATTTCCCCCCTACCAATGCAGAACAAAAACTGCAGAATATTCAGATCACAATGCTTAGATACAATCAGTTAACTCCTGCCAAAGAACAGTTTTCAAACAGCTCATCTCTCGGTTAATCATCAAAAGAGTTTGCAAGAAGTGTCACAGCTGGAGCTGCTAGATGCTGATTTCTTTTGTAAGATGCTGGGGTGGTTAAATGAGATCTGAGCCTGTCTGAAAACGTGGCAACAATGATCGGCGCAGAGCACTTTAAAGCCCACGACTCGCTTGTCTCCCTGCAGTTATTTGACATACTCTGTCAGGGTGGCACACACGCATATCAGAGCTCAGTTCACATATCCAAGAGAAGACTGGACTGACCATACAGGGACAGGAATCCGTTTTTCCAAGACACAGTTTTATTTCAAGGCTCAGTTAAGCACTAGCCCATCAGCTTAATCTAAATATTAAGTGGTGAACACAGACCTGTTAACCTCAAAGAGAAACCTTTTATAACACTTCATTACTTCAGGGTGCTGGCACTACATCTGCATAACTGAAGCCACGATGCTCACCCACATTCACAAGCTCAACACAGGCTTCGTAACAACACATAACTACCCAGCATTCAGTCTTTTTTTTCTTCCATAAGCGTACCCACAATTAGCCTTCCACACACGTACACCGTGTAATGTTTGTATCTCACGCAGGAAAGCTCAGAAACATCTTCTCCAAACACACTCGCTGAGGTACCTGCCATAACATTGCTAATTACTGAAAAACAGATTTACTGAAACTAGCAGCAGCTTGGTTTGAAGCCAAGAAGGAGAGAAAGAAAACAAACAAGCAAAAAAAGCCTAAACAAAAGCAGAACACCTTCTCTACAGACCTGTGCTTTTCAACAGAACTTCTCCCCCACACACACTGATGAAACATGCTATTGGAAATGTATAATTTGGCACTTGGTAGATAATTATATAACCTAAGAAATCAGCAGACACCATTACGGACTACGAGAAAAGAGTTAAACAAGTTTTCCTCTATTCTTTCTCGAGGTTATTTATCTTGTACGACTAACAGAAATCTGTCTATTGCAGAAAACACCACTCACTGATCATGGTGAGGAGACCCCCAGTAGCTACCACGGCAGCGACCATGCACCCCCCGGCATCAATAGTTCTGATTCTCCTGGCAGCCAAGGCCGTGCGGCTGAAAGCACAGAGGCCAAAGGAAAAGCCGACATAGCAGGGCCGGTGCCACTCCAGCGGGGACCACCGCCCCACTGCGGGCAGTGGGATGGGAGCCGCCGGCCCGGCCGCGCCCGTCACCTCAGCCCCACCGGAGTCCCGGCCACCCGCTTCACTCACTCTGCAGAGCTGGTCCCGTTGACGGCGGATCCATCTGGAGCGGGGTTGAGCTGAATCGGCCCGGGCTTCTTCTTCGGCATTTTCGCCCCCAGACGGCGCGGAGAGTAACGGACGGAGCAGCCCTGGCCCCACTTCGGCCAGGTCCGAGGGACTTCCTGCGGTTGAGCAAAGTTGGGAGGGGTTCCCTCCGCGCCGGTGCCACTGGGGACGGGCAACCTTCTCAGCAGGCAGGTGCCTGTGGTGGTGCCGCCGCCAGCCCCCGGCTCTCGGCCCGCCCAACGCCGGCCTCCCCCGACGGAGTCGAGCAACACCGAGCTCCCTTCGGCACCTCCCGACGGGAGCGCTGCCCGAGCTCAAGATGCGCCCTTCTGCAGCACTGCGCCTGCGCGAACCACTCGGCCCGCCCGGCGCGCAGCCGTGGGGAGCAAGCGCATGCGCCCTGAGGCGGAGGAAGCCGCGCTGAAACCGTGCCCGCGCTGCGCGGTGCCCGCAACGGCGGGGATTGTTACCGGTGCCCTCCGGTTTATGGCTTCCTTGTAAAGTTGTTTCGGTGTGATGCCGAGGGTTGTGGAGCGTTTGTTGATCTCCGCCGTGTGCCACCATCAACGCAGCCCGGCGTGGGAAGTGCTGTGGTTATAATTAAAACATCAGCCTCAGCTGGGGGACTGACGGCTGCTGAATCCTTCCCCAAGTAAATGCCTGATTTAAAAAAGGAAACTTGACGATTGCAGTTGTAGAATAAACAGTAAAAATGAGCATGAAAATTAAACCAGTTGCTGGTGATAAAACACTACTGGGAAGGGCCAGTTTGTGTCACATCAACACATTAACGCGGTGATGGTTTTCTGTGGGTACATTTCTGAGAAGTTCTGATTTCACTCACCACGGTTTGAGGAGCTTTCTAGGTTTTTGTAATCGTTGTAGTGAACCTGAAAATATAACCAAGAAGATTTTATTTTCCCGGAGCTCGCTCTCTCATGTTCTGGAATACAAAAGCAGGAGTGTGTGAGTGAGGAAGTATGATTTATAAAATAAAGAACAGCGCTGTCTGTGGGGATTGTGCTTGATGCTTCTTTAACAGTTTTAAGGATAGACGTAGAAGACCTGAACAATTAGAGAATGAAGCTGTGAGCCCACACCACAGGAAGAACAGCACCTCGTTTAAACAGGTTAATTCTGGGGAGAAAACCACCGACACAAACATGAGGTTAAGCTTGCAGACAACAAAAGCCACCTTTTGCTGCTGATAAAAGCTCCTATGTTGAGGCTTAAACACGAACTTGCTCCCACCCAGCTATAAAGCGCTTATTTTTCAGACAGGAAATCTGCTTCATAGTGCATTAATTAACTCACAGAGAGGAGATGGAGATGAGATCTGGGGAAGAAGTTCTTCCCTGTGAGGGTGCTGAGG
>WYDI02009066.1:0-23040 GCA_009867235.2 Psittacus erithacus | reverse complement strand
GTCCCTGCCCATGGCAGGGGGGTTGGAACTGGATGATCTTAAGGTCCTTTCCAACCCTAACTATTCTGTGATTCTATTCTGTGATTAATACCAAGGTTCCAATCATCATAGCTTACTTCATCTGTGGCCTTTACACTCTCACAATGTAAATCTTACATATTTAAAATATAGCCACAGATTTATAGACTAAGATTTCCCGCCTCAATATTGTGTCCTGCAAAGTACACTATCTTGAATTCCTGCACGCTTTCTGAATGCCTGTGCCCTGGCACTTCTGACTTAGTATGCACACATAAATGAACCTGACATTTGCCCCATCTCCAGATGGGCAACGAAAGGACTGGGGAACCAAATCCACATCTTTCCTTCTATCACCTGAAAGTGGTTTGTACACTGCCAACAGAATGCATATGGCAGCTCAGAGACATCTGTCTAACGTATCTGAATCACCAGCCCTGAAGCTGAAATTACCCTAAGTACATAAAACACCCTTGCTTAAATGTTTTGGAATGAACTAATGTTCCACTAAAATAGCCTATTAATTTATCAGCTTAACCTTTTTATGTCACAAGTGCTTGCGTCTGCTGCAGATGTTACAACACATGAATACTCCTTAATAAGGTACCAGGTTAGGTACTTCATGCAAGATATTTTTTGCCCAAAGCTATTCCCATGGAGTTCACAGGGGCATACAAACGTAAGTGAATCAGTAAGCAGAACAAAATTGCTAGGTCAATTAGAGCACAATGGCATTTTTGGAATTTCTACTGTCCCGTATCACATGAGGCAGTAAATGCAAAACTTGGAAAACAAAAGATTGGGTCTCAAACCAAGGTCTCTGTGGGCCGGGCCACTCTTCTGGAGAATAAGAACATCAAAGTCAATCCCTCTTACTAGGTGCCTTTGATTAAGCACTTTAATGCCAACTACATGGGTCTTTGCAAGGCTCATCAGCCCAACTCCAATTTTCATCATCAGTGCTGCATGCGGGAATATAAACTGCTCCATAACAACGAACATCCAGGAAGCAAACCTGACATACTATCTCTCCATCACAAAGATCAACGCATTATCTCTCTACCCTTTTGCATCATGGATGACAGATGAAAACACCACAACTACAGGAACAACCTGACAATGCAGCAAATACTTGGAAAATCAAGACTTTACCAGTACTATAATATTGTACAATTACAAAGACTGACATGTTGATTTTGACAGATTATTTTTTTTTTTTACTGCTTATATTTATAATTTACCCAGATGATGTAGTGATTGCCATGGAGTCACTTAACCTTTTTCTTTCTCTTGAAGTTTTCATGTCTAGTACTAACTGTACTTGCAAGTGAATTGTTCTACTTCTTTTAATGGGTTTAACATCATGGTTAGTAACTGGATTCCAAGGCTATTTTTGATGAAATTAATTTTGAAATCCACTAAACAAACATTTTATTAAAACTCAAGCCTTAAATCTACTATTGGGCTGAAAAAAAAAGCTGGAAAGATCCTAAAATATCAAATAGGAAATTAACACTTTGTGAAAACATGACTGGATACTGAGTATCAGAAGGAAAAATTTCACTGCCAACAAATAAATCCACATGAATCTTCCCACCACTTAGCTCCATTATAATAATAAGTAACGCTAGATAAATTTGGAGAACATACTTCAAAAGCCAAGTTGCACCTATTGACAGTTTTATAGATGTAGTTATGTGGAAACAAGGTACTCAAGAAATACACTTAAAAAAATTTACAGGAGGGCTAGACTTCAAGCAGTAAATTACTGTATGGAGCAGAGGACACTATATGTCTGCTCTGCATGCCCACATAGGCAGAGGTGAATGAATTCATATCTCATCATCAAGTTCTACGAGCCAGTACGATCCTAGAAAATTCTGAATGAACGGACAAGCCTACACATTGTGCACAGTAATCTACCTAACGTACTTACAGAATGTCAGCCACTATATCTGATTGCTCTTGTTTTGATTTCATCATCCAATTTACTTAGTCATCTTTCATAGTGATACTGATGATTCTCTAAAAGCAAGTTCATTTGATCAGTTACCTTTGATTTTTGCAAGTCACACTACAGCTGAAGTCAATAAATCTTTCTGAGCTAAAGAAAATAAATTCATAGCATTCAAGTAAGGCATCTGCTCCTAATATTGCATTTCTAGAACTGAACTGCAATCCCTCTGGAGTTAAAAAGCAAAAACAAACCACAAAAAAACACCAAAAAAAAAACAACACCCAACCCAAAAACAGTGAGAGGGTAACAAAAAGCTCTCATCTATAGCATTTAGTTCTTCCAGAGCAAGGAATTAAGAAACAAATGAAACCACTACATGCAAGTTGTATAAATACATGCATGCTGAGAACTTGTACACATATAGCCTCTGAAAGCAGCTCTACTCATAGAGAGCAGGAGAATGAGTATAAATGCTAATATCCAACAATTACAGCCATTATCAGTCCTTGATTCTGATGCTGCTTACGCACAGAGTTACAGAAATGTACACTAACCAAAGGAGATTTCCGTTTTCAAAACATTTGCATAACACTGGCAAAACCATGAGAGAAAAAAAACCCCAAACATTCCTGTAGTTAAAAACATGTTCTTTTTAGTGACAAAAAAAAACTCAACAAAGTAGGACTGTAAGCTAACCAGGTAACAAGTCTAACACCAAGTACATACAAACTAACAGCAGTCAGTCTTTAACAGAGGAATTTCTTCTGCAACACGAAGTAAACAATTACCACTCATGGATTTTAGGGCCAGAGTGAACTATGATGTGATAACTCATTGTCTTATACAAAATGCAAGCCGAAAGAGCCTCTCAGTACCTGTATCACTGCAGGCACTATTGTCACATACTACCGATACCTTATGCATCATATTTCCTGAAAACACAAAGTCAGCAACTTACTTGCTTTCAGTGAAAGGAACAAAAGACAACAAGAAGTGTAGAATTGTATTGCAACTTTAGGGCATGAAATACTGAGATCTAGAAAGTATTCAGATTTGATACCTGCAGTCTGAGAATCAATCACAACATATCAAGTAACTGTCTTGTTTTAAACCTAACTTAAGCAAGACTTGATTAGTTTTATATCTTCACAACCACATTTACAAATTTGTAGGAAAATCTAAAGAAAACAAAGATTCATCAGAAGGTATGATTTTTAAAATGTAGCTCACCTCTGGGTAAAGATTGAACCTTTGTAAGGTGTTAATCACTAAAGGATACTCAGTTAGTCTGTCATTCATAATTGCCCATACTCCATTCCAAAACGATGGTGCTTCAATAATGATCTTGAAGTAGGAATAATAAAGACCCTACAGGAAAGCAGAATTATTATTTAGGATTAAAGAGAACACTTCTGCTTAAGTAACTGCCATATAAAACCTTTGTTTTTGAATGAAATTCTGTAATACAACAAATAGGACAAAATAATTTGACTATCAAGTTTTTCAAATCTCTTCAATTAGCGCCACAGAAGCAAGCAATCTGGGTTTCCTTCCACCTTGTTTCATAGCACGTCTGGAGATCTCTCATTTGTGGTAACTATGCACTGGCACAGTATTTCACAATTCTCAAAATGAAAGCAGCCAAAAGGTGTATATGTCTGCAAACATCTATTCATTTCAAAAATTATTACTTAAAACAGATGCATTACCAAGACTAGAATTGAAAGTAAGCTCTAAGGTACTTGCAGCTTTGTATTTTAGGTCCTCTAGAATCATACTTTCTAATTATACTTTAAGTGAACTGTGAAGAGATATATTCATAGCTATCAGCTGCAAGACACACAAATGTTCGCATGTAAAAGTGTAAAGCACCTTAGCTGCAAGATATCAATATAATTACTTATCCAGATGGTATTAAGAAATTTTGGGAAGCCCATGATCACAAGATTATAGACAGTTTTCCAATCACTACATTTTTTTGAAGTGTAATCTAACCATTTCCGTGCGAAAAGCCATTTCTCTTTCTAGCGTTGAGAGGTGAGAAAAATGACGGTCGTTTTCAAAAAGAGTTGTTATGTGACACCTGTTAAAAAATAATAACAGTTAAAACTGAATATAGAGGTTGCGAACCTTTACTAAGTCATAAATATCAGAGAGCAACTGGCAAAACATTCAATGAAGACCCAAAGTTTATTTACAAACTTTTCATTTTACTCATATATTATACCAACATTCTCCTCCATTCAGATTATTTTAAATGGAAAAGATATGAACCCATACAGCATTTATTAAATTCTACTCTGAAATTAGTCATAATATTCTATTTTAACTGAAAGATCAAAAATTTAATGCTATCAAAACTATCAAGTCTACATATTAGGAAAGAAAATTCAAATACCTGACAAAAGAATTGATTAAAAACTGGAGAAAATAACGGTGTTAAGTATTGCATGTTTTTTCTCCGCAAAAATCTTTCTAGACTTGTATTTTAAGAGTTATCTGCCATTATGTGTAGATATGCTGACTGACAAAATTTTATTTAAATAAAAGTGCAAGTACGGAGGGGAAGCCAGGAAAAATGCAAATAATTTTGGAGGCAAAATGTGCAAAGAGGAGCTTCATCTCCAGAAAAGATGGAAAAAGAAACAGAGCACTGCACAGACTCTGCTTTTGAACAGGAATTTGCAAGTAACAATCTACTAAAAATCAATAGTTCTTTTTGAGCTAGGAAACAAAAACAGAGTTGCAGAAGCTGTTACTTTTTATCTCTGCAAAAGCAGCTGCGGAAAGAAACCATTCTACTTCAAGTGTATACTACAAAATGTAGATTAAGTGAGGATTAGGGTGGAACCTCAAACACAAGGACTGCATTGGCAAACAGCAGTTGAAAGGCCATTCTTCTGTACATAAAGAAAACATTGGCCAGGCTTCTCTGAAGAGGTTAAAGAAAATATGACGTAAAACTAAAAAATTAAAGCAGATTTTCAAAATCCACTGGGAGTAAAAAGGTCTGCTAGGTGGAAATGCACCTGAATTTGTATAGTTAAGCAACAATTTTCCACCTGGAAAGCAGGCTTCACTCTTCACTGAACAGGCTTAAGAAACTTCTCACGTGAGCTTCACAAGACCAGAATTATTCATCTTGAAGAAAACAACTTAGTTTTGAGAGGAAAGATCTAAATATATGTATTATCCCAAAAGCTTGCATAAATACGAGCCAAAATAATGTTTTAGTTATTTTAAAATACCATATTACTCTCAAGCAATAAATTTAACCTTACCAATGCAGGACTCCTGCAAAAGCAGCTGTAAAGGAAACAAAAGGTGCCAAGTTACTCAAATATTTAAATAACTGAACATGAAATCATGTTCATTAGAGTAATTACAGTATTACTTCAGAGATGCACAGGAGGTACTCAGCCTCCTGAGGAAGAGAAGAATAGGAACATATGAATTAACGTTCATGGCCAGCTCTCTGAAAATCTGAAATTGTGCTGATGGCATTCAGCAATAGGCAATACTTTCCACCTACATCTTGCATCACTCAAGTTGATCCATCAAAATCTACTATACCCATTTCAGCTACCAACAACAAAACTGATTTATAAGCATTTTTCAAATAACAAACATGAATATTTTTAACACTCTGAAGTCACTACTTTAAGTGTTCGCTCAGCTCCTGCTCAGATTTTGGCTAATAAATACCTCATGCTAAGGCCTGATGTATGGTAGCAGAAGGGCAACCTATAGGCAGGACCTGGTGGCCAGAGAGGGCTAACAGTCATTATGCAGCCATCATCACCTTCAGCTTGCTGTCTCCTGCAGCCATAATGCTCATATATTGATTGGAAATTTCTTTAGAATCTGTTCACTCACAGAAATGGTACAGACCAAACTTCGAAGCTGGAAGATATAAATATATCAGCTTACACAAAGAGCTTTTAAAGCAGATGCAGCATCAGCTGGACTGTTGAGGCTTTTGTGCTTCCCAGTGTGATACAGGAGACCCCCCTCTGCACCATGATGGAAGAGGAAAGATAAGCTCTCCCACCATCAGCTACATAACAGTTTTGCTCATAGGTGAACAAGTTAGGAGTTACAAGATATGACTTGTAAATTAGAGAAAGTGTGAGTTAGAAACATCACACCTTAAGTGGCAAATTAGTGAATTCCCACGTTGGGCTACTCTGTACAAAGCAGACTGAACCCTTGTTTGTCATGTTTGTAGTTTTCTTTCCTAATGAGCTCATAAAAGTTTAATTTACAGAGTACATTGTCCTGTAAATTTGACAGATCCAAACAGACAACAGCAACCAACACAAATCTAATTGAGACTATAATTGCTAAAAAAGGTAGACTCTGCATGTAGTTACATTCAATTTATCCATTTGGAGACTATACGTGCTGTTGTCACACAAATACAGAACAGGGAAGGCAGTCTAAGGGACAAATGGAAAAGTCAAATGATGATAAAGTGGTGGCTAGGTCTCTTTCTTGAGCATGATGAGATCCACAGACAACAGAAGCCACTCAATTTTACTTGGGCAGCATTCACAACACATCCAGACCTCACCATTGAAATAAAGCCAGCACGAGTGCTGCAGACCTCAACACAAAAGGGACATGGACCTGCTCAAGCAAGTCCAGAGCAGGCCACAGAGATTCTCCAAGGGTTGGAGCACCCCTGCTATGGAGATAGGCTCATTGCTGGGTTTGTTCAGCCTGAAGAAGAGAAGGCTTCAGGGAGACCTGGTAACAGTCTCCCAGTATATAAAAGGGGCCTACAAGAAATCTGGAGAGGGACTTTTTATAAGGGCATGTAATGACATGGCAAGGGGAAATGGCTTTGAATTGACAGAGGGGAGATTTAGATTAGATATTAAGAAAAAATGCTTCCTTATGAGGGTGGTCAGGCGCTGACACAGGCTGCCCAGAAAAGCTGTGGCTGCCCCATCTCTGGCAGTGCTCAAGGCCAGGCTGGATGGGGCTTGGAGCAACCTGGTCTAATGGAAGGTGTCCCTGCCAGTGGCAGGGGGTTGGAACTGGATGAGTTTTAAGATCCCTTCCAACCCAAATCAGTCTGTGATTCTATAAGGGGCAGGCACTGAGAAGGATCACATTGCTCCTTCTATACTGAAGGTGTCTTGGCTTTCTAAGCACACAGTGGCTATGTGTCATAGAAAGGTCGGTTAGACTGGCTGCCTCAAATCCAACAGAACCTTTACGGTTAATGAAGAGCCCTCTTATTCACACCAGCTATATGGAGCAGAGAGGAAATGCATGGGACAATCACCCTTACATCCAGTACGAGCCACAGACACACTGCGTCCCTCTCCAGGGTGCTGATCAGCACACACAGCATTAGCCACCCTGATGGTACAGGAGGGGTCAAGGTGCTTGCACAGAGGTAAAACATACATCAGCTGCCTGCACACGAATGCAGAGTATAGTCAGAGAGTTAGAGAACACAGATGTGTGTTCAGACTGCATGGTATTTGCATATGGTCGTCTGTTTCTGGAAAGCAGCAGGGACAAGAGAAAGAAAAACTCTGCAAACCCATTAAATTTATGTGGAAGAGGAGTGGACTGAAGGTACACTTCATGTGTCAATGTGTACCCCCAAACCACTTTTTCCTGCAACATGGAGCCTGGAAGTGCTACTGCTGATAGTACTTATTGTCAACACAATGCTGCTGCTGGCAACACTTGCCATCATTGTCACCACAGGTCATAAATGTAGTTTGATGCATTATGAACCTCAATTTTAACATTGAAGTTTTGTACACAAAGATGTGCGAACTGAAACAGGAAAGATGGGGGGAGTAGAGGAATAAAAAAAAACAAAAAAAAAAAAACCAAAACAGAATTACCTAAAAGGAAAACAAACAAACAAAACCCAAACTCTAAACTACCCGCCTCTACAATTCAATGTTCCTCTTAAGTTACATGTTTCATATATAGTAGCTGAAGTTGGACAATACTACACTGAAACTTCCTTAAGAGCTTCCTTCAGCTCCGAGTTGGCCACCAAAGTAGTTTTCTCAAGGAGAAGCCCAGATTTCAGTTACAAAATGAGTACCATAAGCTTTCATTTAGAACTTTACATTCTTACATATGCTTTCTAGAATAAAAATAAATCACAAAAGGACTGCTCAGTTTAGTTCAGTTTAAGTGGAATTTAATGTCTTAGGAAAGTTTCAGGAGTTTGGATTTTTTTATTTTTTTTTTTTTAATGCTAAGGACATTTCCCTTAGTTCTCATGGAGAATTACAAATTCCTCTATTAGAAAAGCAAATACAGATGATCTGGAATTCAAGGTAACCCCACTTATCTACATCAGCAACACAGCAAACCATATTCCAGAAACAAACATGTTTTGCAGGAACTGTGTGGAAAGAAACAGAGCCATCCATACCTGTCCTAGTACTTACTGAGTTACACATTTGCACAAGGCATTATTCCATTTCTTGGCAACATTTCTAGTATTTCCAACCAGATTAGATGCTGAAATACATTTATACATACACACACCCCAACTATAAAAAAATATCCATTTTAAGGCAGATTATGTGTTAGTTAAGAATATACAGCAAAGTCAAAATAAATGCACATTAACTGCCAGTACTGTTCATGATCTCAAATTCATGTGGTTCCAAATAAGCCAAATATGCAGTATTTTATTGTTGCAAATAACTGATCTATTAATGTGGAAATTACAGCTCAGATTCAAACGTACCACTTGTTTCACAGAGAAAACAATATATTCAAATGTGATTCTTCCCCTTGGTAAGTGTTTTATTTAAAGTCAATGCAGTAAGTGTCAATACATTCACAATTATTTTGGAGGATTTCATATACATTTGTATAAAACCTCCCAATATCATTCTATTATAAGCATAAAACCAAGACCTATTATAATCACACAGCAATTCATGCAATTACTCACATTTCAAGACACAATGCGCTTAATTCATAGACTTTCACTATGAGCCCAAATCGGCATTTTCAAACAGACTGCATCCAGACTTGCATTAAGCTACATTAAACATGCAAATCGGCTCTCTAAAATTACTATCCTTCAATCTCATTAATATCCTTACTGGGGAGGGAATGGAGAGGAATACTAGAGTCCTATCGCTACAGAGATTTAGAGAGCTACTATGCACTTGAATTTGCAGATGCCATTTTCTCACCCAACCTAAAAGCTAAAAGCAAAGTGTACAATCAGAATTTTGCAGACTAGGGCTATTATGTAAAATCTGATAGTTTATTTCTTCAGATTTCCTATTTTCACCTGTGTTCTATTCTAACAAAAGTAATATGAATGGCATATTAAAAGCATTCTAATTCTGGAAATTAAATACCGAAGAATGAAGCCATAATATATAGAACTCATTTACCAAGAGAACAACAAATGCTGACATAACATAAAGTAACAGGATATGAAACATACCAGAAACTTGAGCTTTGCAAGTATCCCCAAAGTGACTAGGTAGGAATACAGCAGAACTGTATGAGGGAACGAGGAATGTGCAAGCATCGACTACTTTTGCAGCTTAGCCAAGATGTTTCACTGCAAGATTCTGTAGAATCTAGAAAGGATGTCTTCAAGAATAAGGCCTCAATTCAATGGTCATTGCAAAAAAAAATCTGGACCTTAAAGCTTCAGCGAAACAACAGCAAAAATTTAAACACCACTAAAACCAAAGGCCCCTGTTTCATATTTAGCATAGGTACATTCTTTGCTACTGCCAATACTGCATGCTATTACATACTTTGCCATTAAGGGTTTATTCCTATTAAAAATATAAAGCGCTCCCTGAAGTATCTAATTGGTTATCTGGGTTTCACAGCCAAATTCCAACTCCAGAAATTATAAAGCTCTCCAATTTCAATCACAGAAAAGCATTTTTCAATTCTGACCATCGGTTTAATGTTTCTGAATCACTTAAGTAACTACTAGCGTAGGAAACACTGAATAAACAAAGGTAAGCAAAGCAATTCAGGAACAGTTTAATCATCAATTAGTTTGTAAGCTGAGGGCTGCTCCCCTGCTACTGCTTGCAATGTAATTCATCAAACTGAAGAAACTCCCTTTGGCAACAAGGACTACTGTGGTGTGATTAATAGTACCTGCATCTTTGGAATACCCTGACAGTCTTTTAATAGAATAGCTTTCAGAGTATATCTAATTGTATGTCTGACAAATATGTTATTATTTAACATTTGTTAATTTTAGGAATGCATTTCTTATTTAATTTTGCAAGCAATTTTGGTGCTTTTTCCAAGACTTTGATTATTAGCCGTTTTATTATTCACTCCAAAATAACAAGATCTGAATTTACAACCTCCTACTGTTCTATGTCCCCCTACCCATAACCCTTCCAAAACACGTTGGGTTGATTACATTACTTATGAAGAGTTGCTTCCTTTTTTTT
Organism: Psittacus erithacus; assembly: GCA_009867235.2. NCBI lineage: Eukaryota > Metazoa > Chordata > Aves > Psittaciformes > Psittacidae > Psittacus > Psittacus erithacus. The sequence goes on along the minus strand of WYDI02009066.1, from coordinate 12,627 downwards.
TAGTCTTAGAAATTAACGACTAGATAGAACAGATCCATAAATACCTAAACAATGACTTTCCTATGAACATTCCGACACCACACCAACTGCTACAGTAACAGGTTTACAAAAGTTACCAGGTAGGAAGTTTTCTGTTCCTTTTCAACAAAAGTGATGCACTTTTAGTTTTCAATGCTGTATTTTGAAATACATTTTGATACAGTTTACAATTCCAGAGTGAGAAAGATAAAAAGAGCATTATTTCAGCCCTCACCCCCAATGTATTCCTTCTACTTACCCAGAAGGAAAGTGAGCCATATCTTGCTATCAGCTTTTACAATGGAGGCCTTCCTGTCATCCACAAATACTGCCAAAAGAAAACAAATACCTTAAGCACCAATTAAGAACAGCCTCTGTAAAAGGAAAACTGCTCAAACTCTGCAGCATCAACTTTCTGTTTAAAAAGCTTGACTAGACTTCAAAAACGCTGCAAGAAGTTTCATACAGCAAGTTAGTAACTACACATAAAAGCTTCGAACATCACAGACAGACTATTAAGGTGACTACTCAAATCATCAGGCTTTTAAATCCTGAAATAACTTTGTCAAAACGAGTTGTCAGGGGATAATTCCTACATAGGCATGTTATTGACAAATTCGCTCAAACGGAAAGTCAGCCTTCTAAACAAGAAACAAACCGGAGGGAGGGTTGCTTACTTCTCCCCCAAAGGATGCTTAAGTGTCAAAACAAGCCCTTTTTCTTTCCCTCGCCTCCGATTCTCACCGATACCGGTGCGGGACTTCTCAGCTTTAACCTCCTCCCGTCGTGACAGGCTGGAGGACGGGCCCGGGAAAGGCGGGAGAGCAGCCGACCGCCAGTCGCTGCCCCCGGCAGCGCCGGACACAACCCCGCCGCGGGCAAGCGGCGTGAGGCCATAGGGATGGCCGCTCCCAGTGTCCCTGGGCAGCCGTCCCGCCGCTCCCCCTTCCCCAGTCAGTAGAGACAAGCCACTCCGAACCACGGAGGCTTCCGCGCCGTGCCGGACAAGTCTACTGACACCCGGAAAGAGCGCAGGGAGGAGAGACCGAGCACCATCCCACTTCCCCCGCGAGGAAGGGCTGCCCCCCCCAGCCCGGCCGGGGGCAAAGGGGGCGGCTCTCCCCCCTCACCCCGCACCTCACCTCCAAGCCGGTCTCTGCAGCCGCGCAGCAGCCCCAGCGGCCCGCGGCCCAGCACGTCCCGCAGCCCCTCCGCCGCGGGCCCCTCCCGGCAGGGTCTCTGGGGGTCGCCCCTGGCTCCCCGCCGGCCGCCGCCTCCCTTCCGCATGGCGCGGGCCCCGCCGGGGACCTGCCTGCCGGGCGAGTGCGGCGGGCGCCCGCGGCCGCCCCTGGGGCTAGCGCCCGGCGACTGCTGCTGTTGCCCGGGCTTGAGCGGCGGCGACTCTTTGTTCCTGCCTCGGGTCAGGACGACCATCTCCGCATAGTCCCCGCCGGGGCCAGGGGGTGGGTGCCGCGCCGGAGCAGGAGGCGAGGGGGGCGGCCCTCAGCGAGGAGGTTCCCCCCACCACCCCCGGGCAGGCCGGGGGGGGCGGAGACGGAGCCGGCGTAGCTCGTAGTAACGGAGCGAGGAGAGGAGGGGAGCGACCGGTGACTACTCTGCCGGGCTGCGCCGCCACTGCCGCCGCCTGCTCCGCCCGGTTGGCCACGTGGGGGCGGGTAACGGCTCCCAGCGCCCCGCCGCTCACGCACGCTCCGCCCCGCAGCCCGGCGGCGGCGGGGAGCGGGGTGTTCCCGCCAACCCCACGCAGGGTCCCCCCTCCCTCCCTCCAGAGGCGGCGGGAGCTGCGGTTTCCCTTTCGCCTTTCCTTTGCCCGTTCCTAAGCATGGCCTCGGTCACACAGAACCCGCGCCAGGGAGACGGGAGAGCTCTCTGAAGTGTCTCCCCCTTCCCCCCGCTGCCAGAAGGGAACTTGGCTCTGTTGTTGCCGGGCTGCCCAGCCACAGGAAACGCCTCCTCCGTCTTGTGGAGTTTAAAGGTGGTTTTGCTTCACCGTGTGCCAGTGATGTGGTAACTGAGCCCTGTGGCCTCCACCACAGGCAGGGTTTGCTGGAGCGCTTTCCTCACGAGCAGCATGCCGCTAACATGGGCCCTCGAAACTCAAAATCATAGAATCGCGGACTGTGTTGGGAGGGACCTCAAAGCCCATCCAGCTCCAATCCCCTGCCACGGGCAGGGACACCTTCTACCATATCAGGTTGCTCCAAGCCCTATCCAACCTGGCCTTGAACACTGCCAGGGATGGGGCAGCCACAGCTTTTCTGAGCACTCTGTGCCAGCGCCTCAGCACCCTCACAGGGAAGAATTGCTTTCCAATATCTAACCTAAATCTCCCGTTTCAGTTTCAACCCTTGTCCTATCGCTGCAGTCCCTGATGAAGACATGTTGTTCATGACTTTTCTAAAGTACCCATCCTCAGTACCTCACAGCAGCAATCGCTGTAGTAGCTTCTGCACTAAGGGATTTACTGTTCTTTGAAGGGTGGTGAATAACAACACAACAATTGAACACGACCCAGCTACAACAAAACGTTCTTTCTTTCTCCTCCTACCTGTGCTGTCCTGCTCAACACACAACAGTGGCCAGACAGTGACTCACACAATAGGCTTAGTTCATTTAATTACCACTTTTTTGACAATGGTGATTAAATAGAGCGGGGTACAACCTCTTCATTAACTGTAGCTTCTCCAAAAGGGTCCATTTCACTCTTCTTTCCCTTACTTCTTGTTATTTTTTCCCTGGAAGTTCTTTCTTGACCACACATATTCTTTGCCTCCCAGGTACCCTTCATTGCTATCTTCAGGCTTTTCTTTGACCCTGCTCACTCTTCATTTCTCTTCCACGTTTTCCACCTGAGTTCTCTTGGCATTCTCTTTCCACTCTTTGCTTATTTTTCCTGGCCTTTCCACCCTTTTTCTCTGACATAACAGATATGTGACTCTTTCCAAAAGGCTTACAACTGCTGGTCTTTGTTTTCACCTCCTTTTCCTAATTATTTTTACGAACCCTATCCTATGAAACACAAGGTTTGACCCTTACATGGCAAATACCATACTAAGATAATGTTTAAAAAATACGTTTAATATTGTCAGCATATCATTAGCACAGGAAGGTAATTTTGGTTCAGATTCAGTTACCAGGATAATGAATGTGTGAAAACAGGGGCAGCCTTTGCCTCTGCTGTCTGTGTGGTAGTAGGAAGATTGTTACCACAATCAGGGTATAAAGATACAAGCTGGTACAGTCAGATAAAACAAACAAGTCCATGGGACTGACAGGGGGCCTTTGTGTCCACAAGTACTCTTAGCTCCACACTTCTTTACTTGTTGAGGGAAAATCACCCTTCTATACCCAGCTGTTCTGGGGAGGTAACTGCAAAGGGCCAGTGTTGCGTCGATCTCAAACAAATGAGCAAGGAAGAAACAGTATTTTTCATTTGACAAGCTTGCTTACACAAAATGTCCAGTCTCCGGAGCACACAGACCCTCCTTGCAATGTGAATTACCAGCAGCGGTTTCATTTATCTGTGCTTATTATATACTAAATATAAATGAAAGCATAAAAGGAACACCATTTGAGTATTTGAAGACTGCACACGATTTTCCCACCTGCTTTCCAACAGAAAATGTTCCACAATCTGCTCTTATTTATATTTGGGCTTAATCGTGCAGCCTTGTCATAAATTTAGTAACCTAAGGAGTCTATTGTTGCTGTCTGAGTGACTTAAAATGTACAGGCTGCAGATAGTTAAGGAGTTCTGCTGATTTTTAACTCCTGAAACCTATTTTTAATTTTTGCCAAAATCAATAGAGTCGTGGAATGCTTACGAACTTGAAGAGCTGAGATTATTAAGGTTCAAATGATTGCTTTGGGGTGGCTTGACCATTGAGATTAACTGGGCCTGCTCCAGCCTGCAGCAAATCAATTACCTTCAGGCTGGTTTATTAAAATTCTTCAGGCAATTTACTTCAAAAGGTACCACTCACAGAACCTGATTACAAAGGCACATACTACTGAACTAAACAACTCTACAGATTGTTTCAGTTACTATAAGAATGCAAAGACAGAACATCACATACTTAAACATAAAGGTGTCTGTGTTCAGCAACTATGACTTGCTAAAGGAAACCATCAATGCTACTTCAGAAAAGCAGCAGCAGAGCAGTACACATCTAAAAATAAAACAACACTTGCTTCAGTCTATATGTAAGACACACAAGTAGTAAGAAATAAACCTTAGGTTTATGTCATCATATCAGTTGCATATATCTCCATGAGTGCTATGTTTATTTTCAACATCATGACACAGAGCAGTTTATTACTAATCCTGCACAGTGCAGCAAAGGGAGTGATCACAGTAAGCCAGCACATACCTTGCTGTTTATAACAAAACGTGTGTATGTGGGGGGGAGGTGTGATAACTCTGAAATTAAATGTGATTTCTCTCAACTGTTGAGGGTGCTGAAGGATATATACTAGGCCGTAGGAAAGACGTCATCTTAATCAGCTTATGCTATTGTGCTTTGTCCAGAGACAGGAAAATCCATAAAATATTGCTCCACAATTTTCTGCTGTTTCAGGGCAAAGCATATCCTGGAACACACATACCAGTTTCTGATAGGTCTTCCTTATCTCTCTAATTACATGTTTTCCATGATCACTGGGACTGGCTCTCCATATTTCCAAATCCTAGTGCCAAATACCAACCAGGATGCTGAGTTGGATGGTGGTTGTGACACACTGTCAATGGAGATAACTCACAGTCCTCAGGTACCAGGCTCTGCAAGTAAAACACATTGCCTTGGCAGTTCTTTCTCCATTTTTTTCTCCAGCAGGATTTGTTCCTCAGGACATTACCAAACTGTGCAGAGCTTGGATGCTTTAATCCACATCATCTTATCTTCTGTTCTATTTCTTACCACCAGTTCTCTTGCTTTTTCTTTTCCCTCAAGTGAGACCTTTACTTTGCAGTTTATTACCAATACCAACCCCTTCTCTCTCCCAGGGTGATCTGGGTAAGAGTGCCCATAGAGAACTCCCTTTTTATCTTATACTGCTCTGCATTGTTCAGTGGCACTGCCTCAGAGCACACTCTGCAGATTTTATGCCAAGGCTGCCATTGCCACCTACCACAGGGCTTTGCTTCTGCGAAGTTTGTGTTGATCCCCCACACTTTCACACATTCAGCAGCAAACTTAATAATAGCAGGACCGCAATGTAGCAAGTTAGGGAACTTCAGCTTCCTTTCCTTGGTTTATTTAATCCAAGGTTAGTACACAATGAAGGCATAACCTGGAAAGTATGTCTCTTCAGCAGGCAATTGTGTGGCTGCTTCTGGTTAGATGTACACAATCTAGCATTAAAATATCAATTTTGAGTGCTGACAGCCATGTAGCTGCCACAATGTGGAGCTCCGAGCCTCAGGTAACTAGCCAGGCAGAGCAATTCGAGCTCCATACCATAAAGCCATATATGACTTAACCCATTATTAATCCCACTTGAGCTTCAGCCACGGAAGAGCAGACAAATTCTTGCCTAAGGAAAAAACTGTATGAGAACAGAAATAGCTGGGACCTCTTCTTGTGAGGACCAGGCTGAATAGGAGTGCAGAAGGCTTAGGAGTCTCTTAAGGCAGAAGTATGGAAGCAGGATTGACCTTGGAGTTTGTACGTGGAGGAATCTGCCAGGAAAAAACAGCAGAATGTAGTGGCAAGCAAGTTACAGTGTGTATCTTGTCCTATTTAACAGCTTTGTGGGGCCAGTTCTCTTTCTGCAATATACGAAGATCCTCACCTTGGGTAACTCCTTTAAACATGCATTGTCTGCGTCCTGAAGAAGGAAAAATATGTTCCTGACCAGTTAGCAATACAGCAATCTGATCTCTCCTTGCACATCTTTGTTCACATCTATCTTCTTCTCCCACTTAAAAATTGCGCTTGCATTTTAACTATATATAACTGGAGCAATCGCAGAACTGCAGTTGCATTTTAGCTATATATATATATAATTATATTGAACTGGAACATCTATGTCTGTAACCTTGTTTCTGTAGAAACAAATGAGAACAATTTACTCAGCTTGCCTACCCTGGCAACAAAAAAAAAAATCAGAGTTTTAGAACAGGAGGTCCTGAAGACCCCTCTTTGACACAGAAATTGCCTCCTCCATTTCTGTAAAGATGATTGTAAGTCTCAAGCTGCCTGCTGCCAGAATAACACTGAAGAACAGTAGTGACTCAGAAAACCCAATTACTCTGCATCAGACTTTTTCTCATTTCTTGGCTTTCAGTTCCCTGTACCATTTTCATGCTACCTTAAATGCTTCCCTGCAGCTCTGAAAAGAAAAAAATAATTGCAGAAAAAGGAACAAGAAATACTTTTGAGTATCAGGGAAAACAATTAAGCTACACTGTGTACCTCATAGGTCTAGCAGATCTCCAGTTACCCTTCCTTGCTGCATACAGAACAATCAAAGCAGCACTTTGCCCTGTTGAACAGCTGATTTGGGAGATTTGCCAATGTGCCCTCTTACTGCATGGAGAGTGATCATCTCCTCCCAACCAGGGCCTGGAATGTTTCTGTAATATTTCACCGTTTTGAGGACTTTTAACTCCTCTGCATGACATAATCTCCTTACAGCTTTCAAAATGAAGCTGTCTTGCTGTACGCTCCACGTTCTCACTGCGTGGCATTTGGCCACAGTGAGTAGTCATGCTAATTTGGCATAGATGCCATGATTCACAGCCACAGCAACTGCATCTCGTTATGCTTCTATTTGGAGGAGCAAATTGTAAAGCAAGTTATCTGAGGACCACAGAACTCACTATTACAAGCAGAACCAATGGATCCAGCTTACCCTCACCTGCATTTCTAGCCACCGTGGTTTTGCTTCATTTTTTTGCAGAGTCAGTGTTTATCTGGTGTGTCTCTAAGTAGCTGCTGCCAAAAGATGCAGCAGCAGATCAGAGAAGACGAAGGAAACAGCTTGCAGTGACAAGTAAGAGCTAAGTGACAACAACAGAACATGGGCTGAGCTATTACTATATTTATGGCAGATACCCTTTATGCGAGACTGAAAATATGGACACCATTTATGGTGGAAATAAGGGAAGGCCAGCAATGAACATGAAAAGAATATGAGAAAAGGAATGATCTGGAAGTGCTTACAGAGTAGCTTTTCAGTTAACAACTGGCAGAGCAGCAGTAGGGCTCCTGAAATATGTTGCTGTATCAAAGTCAGCAAACCTGCACAGCTGGAGATATACTGGCAAGTATATTTTGGCAAGAGAGTGAGAGAAGCTTGTGGACCACTGTGAAATACTTACAGACAGCTGTATCTGGAACAGTGGCAGGGGCTAAGTTTGCCGGCTCAGATGTTAGCAAGTTTATTTCTGTTTCACCCTTTGCTTACCCTGGTCTTCATTTCAGTGGGATTTCAGAATATCCTTTACTGAAATCCCTGATTAATGAAGGTAGAGGAGAAACAAATTCATTATCCAGATAGTGACTCAAAGTACCTGGGCAAACTACGCACAATGGCAGACTGGATGCAAAGCAATATGATCAAACACCCCTTAAATGACAAACAAAGCCATTACTTGGGAATCTTGTTTGCACCCTCTGTATGACTTGAGAAAAGGTTTCATGATACGTTTCTGAAACCTTGCTAATAACACCACCCACACCAGGCTTTAACAACTGTGTTTCCAAAACATTAAGATGCATCACAGCGTCAAACAACTCAATGGAATTCATCCCTTTCTTTCCATTTTCCATGTGGAAATACAGATCATTTGTAAGTATCACGGCTTTATACTACCTATCACTCCCCCCTTATTTTTTCACATCACCACTCATTCTAGTCTCTTAAACTATTATGAAACAAATAGCGCTCCCTTTCAGTTGTAATAATGCCTTTGCGTCTGTTTCATCAGCTGCGCTGACAAACAGGTACAACTGCGGCTCCGTTTGTAGCTTATTTTTGAGGTCACAGTGCCCTCTACTGTCTAAACCATCCCCTTCTGCATCATCTTTAGGCGATCTTTTAAGGTCTCTTCCAGCCCACACCATTCCATGATTCTGTGATCTTGTTTAAAGAAACAATATGCTAACTGTTTATATATTCACTAAAAAGAGCCTCTTTTCCCCCCAGAATAAACACATTAGTTTGTGTTTCAAAGTACACTTTCATCTAGACCAGCAGGCCAGATCTGGATTGTTTGGTCAGGCAGAAAACAGGTTGGCCAGGGAAAGTAATTTCTTGCTGACTCTGCTTGACAGTCGCTGTTAATTTAAAACAAACCACTGATCTATGCGGAGCTTGAATCACACCTGACTTGTAAATGTTAAGTAATTCCACATAAGGAAGAGATCTGACACACATGCAAAGCAAGAAGAATCGGGCCTGTGTTTCAAGTACAAATTGCAAATGCTTCTGCCACAGATCTGTGTTTCTCCTCATGATCATTCTGACTCTGCAGATACAAATCACCTGTTACATATGGAGGTGTTCTTTATAAGCTCCTCTACTGTTTGCATTTGCCTTCACCATTTCTCTCCATGAGTGATGTGGGGTACTGTAGGTGGTTCACTCTCTTCTGAGTGTTTCCTGGGGCACCACAAACTGTCCTGCAGGGATCATCCATCCCTGCCCTCCCGCCAGCCCATCTCTCATGAGTAAGCACATGAGATCCTTTGTGACAGTTCCCCTCTTACCCCAAAGCCCCATTTACTCTGCCCACCCTGTCCCTACCATTATAAAACTGCTTTTGATTTTAGCAGACAGAATTCAAATCAAAAGAAGCATCTATAGCCAACAAAACCCCCCTAGCCTGGCCCACCTCCTAAGCAGCATGCAGCAGGTAGCTCTTGAAGGGGTTAAGCGCAGGGGAAACACTTCTTTATAAAATATGCTGTTTGTTTCACATTCTGAATATTTATAGCTTGACAGAACAACTCATTATGCTCAGAGAGCAGCAGCAGGCTCATTGTTTCACAAGGCAGGTATAACCACTCCAGCTCCTCAAGGTGCTACAACTTGTTTCCCATTAGGGGATCCTGTAGCATGGTTCCCTGTAGCATGACACGTAGGAGTTCAGAAGATTTTCCTTCCAAAGTGCTTACATTGATGATATATATCGAGGTACATACTGATGATGGACTGAAGCCTGAATATAGCACAGCATTCATTTTTTTATGTTAGCCTGATAGCAAAATGAGGAGTTCACTAAACAATGCACTTTCAAGTGTACACAAACTCATACATACGTACGTGTTTGCATGCATGCCTGTATGTATATGTAAAATGCTAAAACAGCACTGCTGGACATGGAACATGTATTTCAAATGTAGCAGACATACATGGTTTTATCTAGCCATTATATGCCACATCATAAAGCCACAGATAATTCCACTGATACTGAGTAGGGCTGAGGCTCCAGAACGAGCCCCAGGGATGCACTGCAAGGAAACTGTGGCCCACTTGTAATACCAGGTTTTCCTGAAGAAATACTTCACAGAAAGAATGCTTTTAATATTGCCGCTTAATGGAAGGGGAAAAGGACATCAAGGAGCAGAAGAGTATGCTGGAACTGGGGTGAATACTTAGTGCTGGTTCTGGGTACAAGACCAAGCTGTTGGGATCGCATGCAGGGGAGCAGAGAAAAGCAGAAAGTCTGTCAGAAAAAGATGATTCCCTTTAGAAACATTTCCTTTTCCCCATCTGCTGTGGTGATCCTTGGAAAACTTCTACCCACTTTTCACACAGAAAGACCTTTGTTGCCCACTAACAACTCACAAACTACCTGTACCATGTTTAAAGTAACTTTATGTTTACTTGCCGTATGCATATGCAGAAATGTGTTTTGCAAGCAGGGTGAAACCTGCACATTTCACCTGTCATTGTAAGCCTTAATGCCAGCATAATTGGAAAAACTGCAGAGGAAAGAATGCAAAATAAATTATGGCAGTCTTACTTTATGGTAAAATGATAAAAAATATCTCTTCATGGTGAAATCAATCAACAATGTTGTACAGCTGTGGAAAAACAAAATGTTACACTGGAGCATGTGAAAAGGAGTTTCATATCTCACCCATGAAGTCATCTACTGACTCCAGTTACTATTCGTGAGATCTCAGTTAAGGGAATGTGTCCAATGATAGTGAGCACTGCACTTCAGGAAAGATTTCGACCCATTGAAGGATAGGGATTTTTCATAATCTCCTTTATCTCTTACTGTCATTCCAATTTTACATCAGCCGTGGTAGTTTCAAAGTAGATTTCCCCTTCCACCAAACACATGGACACAGAGAAAAAAAAAACAAACCTTGAAGTCTACACAAGGAGAATGTGAAAAATAGCCTGAAGAAGAGTAATCAGAGGCAATGTAATATCAGTTTTCAAACACGCAAAAGGTTGCTACAAGGAGACAGAAGCACTGGATAAGGAGTGAAGAGCTAAAATTACAGTCTGGGCCAGGTTAGACGTTAGGGCCCATTTCTAAGGAAAGAATAGTTAAACATCAGGCTCTTTAAAGGACCTGTGTAATCTCCATTGTTGGAGGCTCTTAAAAGCGAGTAAGATAAACATCTTTCAGAGGTGGTTTAATTATAAACTGATCTTGGCTTGAGCCAAGGAGTTGATCTGTGAAGATCCCTTCCTGCCCTACTTTTTATTATGATATATCAGCTAATCCTTCAATGAGTCTTTATGAAAAAGATTTATCCCAAGTATCCCCTGACCCAGCTGTGAGCTAGAGACCACCCAGCTCCTGAAACAGTGAGCAAAAATGCTGCTTTTACCCTGAGCTGCCATTCCGTGGTTGTTTATCATGAAAGCTCTATGTAACTCAGAGATTACCAGTCCTCTGCAATGGAATACACTGGCAACACCTTCAAATTTTGACAACTGAAAAAAAACCCAAAACCCTAAAACTCCAAAATGAGAATCCAAAGAATTCTGGAAGCAGAAGAGCAGGACCAAACCTGTAAGGTTTGACTGGGCTTTTGTTTTGAGGTGGGGGATTAAAAGAAGGAGGAAACAGTGAGTTTGCAGTTGAAAACTAGCCTGGGTCTTAAAGAGATATCCAAATTTCACTAATGGGTCTCCCATGGATCTACTCTGTAAGTACAGTGGATGATCTAAAATGAGGTGGTAACAAGGAAGGAAGGGAGTTGTGACACAAATTGGCTAGTATTGGTTGAATAGGGACTCTGTGTGGAACAAGACTGGAGAGGAGCAGGCAATAAATGAAGAAAACAATGAAAAGTCAGAGAACAGAAGGAAAGAGAGAGGACAAACTATACTGGAAAATGAATGTGCACCAGAGGCCTAACTCCAACACAGATTCAGATATTTTCAGTGGCTTATATGTTTTTAAAGGAGTGTTAACAGTTGAAAGGAAATACCTAAATGCTGGAAAGAATCTTGACCCTAGAATCTGGATCCCCTGACCTGCTGCTTGTATTAAGTCAGAGGCCCCTAGGTCTCACAGTTATGAAACAGTGCATAAAAGCTGTCAGTCAGAATTAAGTTTTTCATGCAATTGAAGAGCTTGAGAAGGCATCCTTGTGCGTACGTTCTCTACCGAAGGATATAATAAATGTTGCCTTCTCATGGAATGATATCCACTCTGTTGCCCACATTCAACAATGGGTCTGTCTCATGTGATGAATTTTTGCTGCCTTCCTCTCTTGAGGGAAGGCAGCAAAAGAGCTTTCAGAGTCTCTTCCTTCTCAGAGCTTCCACAAATAAGTTCCAAAGGTCTCACAGATAGCATGTCCCTAGTTCTTCCTCCTCATTGTCACAACTACCTGAAAAATAAGAACAGAAACCCTTGTGCTTGAAGGAAAGGAAGGCTAAAGAAATCAAAGGAGCTCACACCAACGGACACCTTACAAGAAGAAAAATTGCAACGGCACCTTCAAGTTTTTTCTTCGATTTCTCTTGTTGTAAATCTTACATCAGTAAATACTCTCAAGTTTCTGTCCTCTTTCTACTTGAGTCTTCAAAGCTGCCCTATCCTTGTCTTACAGTCCCTGTAATTTTAGCACTAATGGAATTGAAATCTTCTTTCCTGTTTCTGAAAATCTCTCCAAATATGGCTTGGAAGAACAAGGGAGAATTAAAACACCACAAGCACTCAAGCATGCGTCTTCACTTCTCAGAGATGGCAGGGCTATGGCAGACATGTACTCTGGACTTCAGCATTTCCATTAGAGAGATTTATTCCCATTTCACTAGGGAGTCCAGCTGAGACATTCTGATCCTCCTGCAGAGTCTGTATTCATCCCTTTCAGGGGATGAATCCATTTCTCTCATTGTGTCCACTTAAATATGGAATCCAAAATCATGAAGATTAATTATGAAAGTAAGTCCTTAAGTTCATGGTTTTTCCTTGGTTATGTACAGAAGTAAGTCTCTGTATATGCATACATGAGTTTGTCTAATTCTACCAAGAGATTTTTTACTATTTAACCTGACAGAGGGGAGACTGAGGTGAGCTCTTAGGCAGAAGTTCTTCCCTGTAAGGGTGCTGAGGCACTGGCACAGGGTGCCCAGAGAAGCTGTGGCTGCCCCATCCCTGGCAGTGTT